>VYXC01003642.1:316965-365980 GCA_013397175.1 Platysteira castanea | reverse complement strand
TTTTTTTTTTGTTATCTTCTTAAAGAAAAAAGTCTCAAAACTGGAAAAATGTCAGCATTTTAGTTTTGAGATTTTATTTTTAGTTCACAGCATTTGGAAATCAATTTCAGTTTTATGAAAGAATGAACAAGGAAACAAGTAATCGCTCCCAAAACCTAAAACTTGTTGTCAATCAAAAATTATTATTTTTCCTACTTTTCATTTGGCTGTACACTTCATTCCAGGTTGATGTAAAATGAATTCTTGTGGATCTGCCAGTGAGCCCTGCAAATCAACTAATTCCCCAGATCTAGATACAAAATTCTAGCTAGGAGCATTTCTTTGGCAAAAACACCAGTTGCAGTTTTTGTGTGAGCAGCAAACTCCTAGGTCATTTTCAGATAGATTAATGGTATTCTTCCAAACACTTTCTTGGTCTGTTTGTGCTTAACATGCATCAGGAATTTTCTTTCCCATTGAAAATGTACATTAATTCAACTTGTGGTCATGAAATTGTGCAAGAATGATGCTGATACAAGGCCAGAAGAGGAATACAAGGCTTTGAATCTCTTAGCAACACAAACCTGAAGGTCTTTGTGGCTAAAAAAGGATGCCAGAATCTTCTATTTCATTATTTCAAACCCTGGATCCAGCTGCTCATACCATAAAGGGAGAATGGAAGAATTTGCAAATAAAATTTGCTGGGATTAACATAATAACATCGGTTGAAATAAAAATCACAATTAGGTGTCTGAGACAAGATACATTCTAACATCTTTGTTGCATAAAATTCTTTTTTTTCCTCTAAGACGTTAGCAGGAGGTATGCATGCTCTCCTCCTCTGAAAATAAGGACAAACCCTTGCACAATGATAGTGGCACACTGTAGGTCTGTGTAAAGCCCTTTTGCTTTTCCAGGGCAGCTTGAGGAGTTCATGAAGGGGGAAATACCACCTGTCTCTACTAGCACCTGCGAGAGGCAAGTCACTTTGTGAAGGAGAGAAATCATGACCATTTGTGAGAGTTAAGAAGAGTCTGGACAATTTCCAAAGTCACTTTTCATGAAAAAGTCTGGTCATTGCTTTGAGCATTATTGACTTTGTGGCAGCACAGAGGATGGCAAAGCCTGCTGCAATATTAAGGGTGAAAGGAAAAAGAAGTTCAGGTGGAGGTTCTGGTATTCAGTGCAATGGTGGCAAAAATCCAGTCCTACTGCATTCATACCCAAATTATTTTGCCACTGCATTTTTTGGTCCCATTTCTCCAAGGTTCATCTCTCTAGTGAAAAGAAAACAAACTTGGCACCCCCCCAAAATACCCAACCAACCAACCAACAAACAAACAAAAATCACACCAAAAAAAACCCCAAAGAAAACCTCTCCCCAAAACCCCCAAAACACCAAACCAAATCAAACCAAACCAACAAAAAACCAAAAAACCACCCCAAAACAAAACAAAAAAACCCGTCACCAAATCACAAAACAATGCATTTACAATTTTTACTTTATAGTTACATGTTTTGTTGTGCGTAAAATAAAATTAAGAGGATTCCAACTCATACATGAAATGCAAATGACCTGAAACTGAAATGTCAGAACTATTAGAATGGTTTCTTACGTGCCCTCCATTATGGTAGGTTAACAGCTATTTAATTTATCTCTGTGCCAGAAGAGCACCAGCATAAGGGAGGTAATTCAAAGACAGGCACAGGTAAAAGAGTGGTAAAAAAAGATTATGTAAAGCATAGAATCATAGAATGTTTTGGATTGGAAAGGACCTTAAGGACCATCTACTTCCAATCCACCCACCATGAGCATACCTTCCACTAGACCTGGTTGCTCAGAGCTCCATCCAACCTGGTCTTGAGCATTTCAAAATATGGGGCATCCAGGCTTCTCTGGGCAACCTCTTCCAGTGTCTCACACTCCACCCACCAGTGAAGATTTTCTTCCTAATACGTAATCTAAATCTACCCACTTCCAGTTTGAAGCTGTTCTCCCCTGTCCTATCACTATATTCTCTGGTAAAAAGATCCTCTCTGGCTTTCCTGCAGGCCTCCCTTAGGCACTACGAGACATGCAAGATGAGTTGAGAACAAGGGGATGCAGACATGTCAAATAACTGACAGCAAACTGCCCCAAGGGACTGTAGGTTGGAGCAGCCCATGCTTTGCAGGGGAAAGGGTGAAGCATGTGCTGGCCTGATCCAGTGCAGTTCTGCAGCTGGGTGAGTCAGGACTGTGAACTCAGAGCTCTCCTTGCTCTTGCACCATTAAACTACAGCATTACCAGCAATTTCTGCACATAGTGGCCAGGGAAGGGATTCTCACCCTCTGCACAGTTCTAAGCAGACTAACACAAACTCTCATTTAGCAGCCACACAGATCCTACACCTCAACATGTAACTGGGGTCACTTTTCTATTAAAGGCCTTTGAGCAACTGAACGGTAATTCTTCTTTTCCCTCTCTTCATTCCTTTTTCTGTTTGGTTTTCTTTTTTGTGAATTAATGCTAGATTTATTGCCTTGGGTGAGTTTTTCAAAGCACTCACAGTTGGCCTAATCCCGTTGCTGTTGAAGCCACTGGGAGTTTTGCCAACGCTTTTAACGAGAACAGAGTTAGGCCAATGCTGTCAGCTTTGAAGCCCCCGCTTTGTGTGTACTCATGTCAAGGTGGGGAACAGGGCACAGATAAAATGAGAACCAGTCTAAACCTGGATCCAGCAAGGAAAAATAATGCAAACAAAACCTTTCCTGTGGTTCAAAGAAATCTCTTCATCCATTTCTTGCATCAGTCCCAAAAAGCGTCAAACTGATTTTGTAACCAGCACCTGAACTGTGGGAATGTTCCACTCTGTGGGGTTGTAGCTTGTTTTAAGCTGACTTAATTTGCCTTCTGAGAGTAGCTGTATTTCACTGGAAAAGTGTGCAAAATATACTTTCTTTTCTTCAAGTGCACCTATGAATAATCTGCTAGAAATCCATATTTAGTCAGGAATTTTAAAACCAGAAGGGATCATCATATATACTGTCAGCATAAGACAGTTTATAAAGGTACAGTCAATAATTTCAATATTCACCCATAGCTTCTCTTTGAGTTATAATAACTTAGAGAATATTTAAGTGTGTGTGTTTTCAGAGCTATAAATAGGGAAAAATATACAGAATCTACCTGGACTGGGTGTGTCACAAAGAGAGAATGCATTATCCAGACCGATACAGGAAAATGATTGTGAAAGACAAACTAAAATGAAACAGAATTTTTTTTGTTCTTGTTTTATTTCTGAACTGCAGTAATATATTCTCGTTGTCCTTAATTTTTTTTTTTAAAGTATTGATTTGATCTGTTAAGATTACTAGATTGGACAAAGATTGTACTCATCAACATAAAATATTTCCACAAATTCAACTTCTTCATCTGGATCCAAGAGTAATACTAAGAACAGCATTTCTCCAGATAGTTTATTACATTGCCTTGATTTAGGCAGTGCCAAGAGAGATGATAAACAGGCTCCAACTTGATTGAAACATTCTTGCCAGTGTTAACATTTCATGCAAGAAAGCAGTGACAGTTTTCACAAATTAAAAAAAAACAAAAAAAAAACAAACAAAAAAACCAACTAAACAAAAAAACAACCCAACCAAACAACCAATAAAAAAAAACCCCAAAAAAACCAAAAAAACCCCAACAATACAAGAAACCCCAAAACCCCCTAAAAATTAGTATATTTCACGAGCTACCAAATACAGTTGATTATAAGGTATTTTTTTAAAAAGCCCTCAAGAATCTTTCGTAAGAGATAAAATAGCAAAAAACCACGAGGCTGCATAAGAAATTTCTGAATCCTGGTCCTATGGTCAGATGCTCTGTGTCCTTCTCAATGTCCAAGTCTCATGACAGTTTGGTTATCTTCCTAAAGCCTTTGCTGCTAAACTCAAATGACTGCTTAAGAAATACATTTTTTAGGTCAACAAAATAAAAAGTCTGTGGCCTTCCTGGCAGTGGAGTTTATCTCCAAAATAAAACCTCCAGCCTTACCACTGAACAAACAGTTTAAAAGTCTCTTTTTTTTTTCTTTTAATCTTCCCCAAATCCCAGCAACGGTGTAAATAGGACTGGAGTGTAATTTACACGTATTTAGGCAAATCAAAGTTCATGCTCAGTTTCTTGTAATCATAGGCAAGTTTTCATGTTGTAGGAACTATTAAACAGAAGTAAACAATCTCTACCTCAGAAAATCCCTGAGGACAAAGTATTAGGGCACAAGAAGTATCATTCCATGATTGCTTTGCATGTACTTATATTCCTGCCTTTTTCTTAGCCAAAGGAATTGAGTGCAGATGTTTCCAGTGGACACTGTGCTTTGTGGACATTCACCTGGCTCCTCGGTGCAACTAAACACAAGAGTCCCAGTGAACAAGGTTTCTGGAAAGAGGGCCTGGGACTGTGTGAGGTTGTGTAAATAGTGTGCTATGCCAGAGTGGATTTTTAAAGCCTGAAACTCAGGATAATGGCTGCATGCCCCGGAGTGTAGAAAGGAGGTATGGAAGAGTGTAAGGGGATGCGAAGCCTGAGAGGATTGCTTTGGGGGATTGTGTACTGCAGAGGGAGTGAACTCTGATGCAACACCCACACTGTGGTTTGGCGGGAATGTTCCCTGAAGATACCTGTCCCTGGAACCAAGGGTAGCTTCATCTTGGACAACGTCAGTCAAGCAGAGCAAAGAGGAGAATCAGTAGACAATCTGTCTCAACTATCTGGAATCCAACACTTTTGTTGGCTGCCTGGCCGCTGCTTATGTAATAATGTAAATGTAGCCAATGTGGCTATTATGAGTTTTGGGAAGACCATTTAATTAGCAATTACATCATACTCCCACACTGTAAGAAGTACTTCACGTCATGCAAAATTCAAAACAAAAAGTTTCTAAAAATCTTTCTTAGAATCACTCTTATAGTGTTTGATTGTATTACTGTCAAGACCACTCTCAGCCCTAACTTGCAGATATCTTCTCTAATATAATTCAAGAGCCTTGAAGGGTGTCTCTTCGGAACTTGTTCCTGAGTCTATTTTAAACCAGATTTTCACTTCTGCTTTAAATTTAGTATTTGACTGTGTTTCTTTAAAGATTTTTTTATGTACTCTTCCCCTTGTAAGGGCTTTGAATGTGCCTCTGAAAACCACTAAACAACAAAGTTGTTGTTGTTGCCATTGCTGCTTGATCTTTCTGGGAGGCCAGTCCCACACAAACCTCCTTCTCTCTCCAGAATGCTGCATCTTGTAAATACAACAACAACTTTCAGTTTAGTCAGAGAAGAAAAACGCAGTAGCTTTCTCTTCTTTCAGATCATGAATTAATTTTTTGTTTCATGTACACCAGTTTCAATAGCTGCAGAGTCATTTACATTAACCAAAAGACTTAAGCTATAACAAAAAACATGCAGGATGTGGTGAGATGGCTTTTAAAATTTGCCCTTCTGTCATTGAACAGAGCATTATGTTTAGATGTGTTGCCAAATTTTCACTCCTTTTTACACTTTTCAAGCTCTACATGTGCTGTAAGCACAGATATTTAGTTGAGAAACTATATTTAAAGGATATTTCCATCATGTGGCAGGAGGATGTATGTTTTCTGTCTGAGTCAGTGAACTCTGACACTTCACACTGTAATAAGTCTAGCTCTATTCATGTGACTGAGAAAAAACTCAGGGAAAGACAAACTAAAGGAAGAGGAAAGAACAATATTGTTTGTATTATATCTGCCCTCCAAATCTAAATAGAAAATTATCCTTCCATTCCATAGGAGTTTTGGAAATATTGCGACATTTTTTCCCATACTGAAAGAATTGAAGGGTAGAAAAATATAAAAAAGTAACAGCTAAAAATTATTCCAAATCTGGAAAAAGAAGAGGGCAGGCAATTCCAATTGTATCTCATCTCCCAGTCCAATTTTACTGCTTGTTTCTGCTCAACTAATTGTTACCAGCTGTCTTAATGTACTCCTAGAAGGTAGCAATGTTTTAGCACAAAAGATATCTAACAGAGCTATTGGTGATGTTATTTCAGTTTCTTTAGCTCCAACTCAACTAGACAATTAAGCACGTTTTCAGTATGTTATCTCTATATGCCAGAAAGGGCTGCAAATCAGAACTTCCCCCATGTACTTCTCCAAGTAATGCACGTGAAAGTATTTTACACCAAGAAAAGCTGGAGTTCTGATGAGGGCAGAAGAAGATCTCTTTGGATTTTGTGTTTGTGGAGGCAATGGAATGGATGGATGGAAGGAAGGAATGAAGAGAGGAAGGCAAGAAAACTACAGTTTATGTAGTTGTGTAATGTGTTATTGCTTGAGGCGCTACCTCAGGATGACCTGATGTCTTTCCATTCTCCTGTCAGGTGGAGAACTTTCTTACAAACTGTGGTCAGGAACAGTTCCTATCCAAAACATTTCACAGAAATATGATTGGATATATTTCAGAGATAGGATGTTCCAATAATTCAGATTTTCAAAGAACCTCCTTGCAGCACATCTGATCAGATCCTGAAGACATGGGCTGCCTCTTACAGGATCCAGCATGTGCCAGGGGAGTGGCCCTGCAGGGAAGATGGATGGCCCTTGTCACAGAGCTTCCTTGCAACTAGGAATTTCAGGGCCTAGAGTCTCTTAATTCAGAGCCAAAATGTGGACATCCAGGGCTTCTAGTGTCGGCAGGTATACACCAGCTCAAATGTTTGGACTGCAGATAAATTCAGCACTTCTGAAGTCTGGATTGGGTCTGTCATGTAGGCTACCCCACTTACCACTACTGGAAAAGCTCTTAAGTCTTTCAAATTAAAATGGATTAAAATTTCTCTTAAAACAAAAAAGAAAAAAAGGAGTCAGATCACCTGAACTAAACCACGCTTTCTGCATCCCCAAAAAAGGCTTTTAGTGATAAAACTTTCAGTATTTCTTCTTCTTTACTGATGGACAGTCTTCCCATGTATGGTAAAGTTTCTATGCATGTTGTCATTCTTTCATGCTTTTTTGTAGATAGATTTCTAAACCTGTGACATCTATCAGCTACTGTACTTGTGATATTAGATATTTTTTGAAGTCTGAGTATTGAATATCCTATCATCACTGATCAAATCCCAATAACAAAGAGATCTGATTCTTCCATGTATTTTGGCTTGGAATCAGAATAAAGCAGAGAAAGTGTATTTACTGTTACAGAGGATTCACAAAGAAGTGATGTGTTTAGTGGGAAACGGAATTAAAATGTTGAAGAGCAAATGAAATAAAGGTGTAAATCACTGCCTCTCAGTACAGCCAGGCAATGCATAAGTATGGCTGCTAACAAAGCCCTAAAGGAAAGAGTTTTCCTTTCACACAAAAAATGCTTATTCCCTGTCAAGGTGAAGAATGAAATCTTGGGGAAGGGGGAAGAAAAAGAAGAGTTGAAAGTTTCAAGTAAGAAGAAATTCCAAATCAGAGGGGGAAATTTTTTGATTGATAATTTAGAATTTCCCACAAGAAACAGATTTCACTGGAAAAAAAGTCAAAATCAGCTCCCATTTCCCTGTTTGGTCTTCATAGCAAGACATGCTGGAACTGACCTCCTAAGTGCTGAAGCCCAGACTTCTCTAACTGCATGCACAGTAGTCTGTACCAGATTTGCTCCTTTGCTCTGTTTGAAAAGACTCTTTAATTTAACAGCTGTGAGCCATGGTTATACTTGGATTTCTGCCAGCATAACCTGCTGTTATATATAACTCTTCTTCCTCCTTGCTTTAGAAAATTAAAACATTCCTTGATAGTTTGTGTTTTACAATGTAAGGCAAACTAGTCTCTTCTAGTGTCTTTCAACCTATAATCTCTTCTTTCCCCTCCATTCCTTTCCCATTATAAAATCCCCTTTCCTGAACACAACATCCAAGTTTGAAATTACTTGTACAAAAGGTGTTTCATCACAGAATTATAGAAAGGTTTGGGCTGGAAGGGACAAAGACGACCTAGTTCCAACCCTTCTGCCCTGGGCAGGAACACCTTCTATCAGACCAGTTTGCTCAAAGCCCCATCCAACCTGGCCTTGAACAGTTCCAGGGATGGGGCATCCACAACTTCTCTTGGCAACCTGTTCCAGTGCCTTGACATTCTCACAACGAAGAATTTCTTCTTGCCACTCTCACAATGAAGAATGTCTTCCTAGTATCCAATCTAAACCTGCCTTCTTTCAGCTTAAAGTCATTAACCCTTATCTTCTCACTACACTCCCTTTTAAAAAGTCCCTCTTCAGCTTTCTTGTAGACCTCCTCTACAAAGGCTACTGAAAGGTGTCTCCAAAGTCTTCTCTCTTCCAGTCTTGAATAAACCCAAATCTCTCAGTCCTCACAGAAGAGGTCTCCATCCTTCTGACTACCTTCATGCCCTCCTCTAAACTTACTTCAGTGAGTCCATTTCCTTTGTATGTTGAGGGCCTGTTGCATTAAGATTAGGCAGTTTGGCCAGGAAATAAACTCCCTTGCATTCCACCTGGTCCTCAGACATCAGAGAGGCTGGGTGTGACTAGGCTTAATCTCTGATTATAACCCATTTAGCAGTAGAAGTCTCATCATGTTCAATAAGAACTTGTGGTATCATAGATTCACAAACAGTGCGATTAACCAGTCCGACACTTTGAGTCCAGTTGCAATCAGTAAGAACTTTGCTATCACATGTTCACAAATAGTGTGGTTCCTTAAAGCAACAGACATTTCTTTAAGAGATTCAGCATTGTCATTGCTGAATACACTAGCTGCAATAGACCTCTAATAATACTGTGCTAACCTGGGTAATAGTAACAACCATCCTACTCAGAAGCTTACCAAGAAGCTTCTCCTTGGGAGGAGGGAGAGGAAGGTAGCTGTCAGGTTTCAGCTGTCTGCGAGGTGATTTTGGGTCTTTCTCCTAACTTAGGTGAAATTCCTACCTTCCTTATATACAACCCGATCTTATCCCCTCCTTCTCTGTTACATATAGCATGATCTAAGCAGACAGCTTGAGTAATATCATCATATACATGGTAGCGTGTACTTCATTATACTTATTAGCATATGCAGGATGTGTATTTTAATATGTAAATGACCCTTAATGAGAATAAGAGAAAATGGCCTAAAGCTGCACCATGGAAAGTTCAGGTTGGACATCAGGAAGAATTTCTTCACTGAATGGGTTGTCAAACAGTTAAACAGATGGTCCATGGAAGTGCTGGAGTCACTATCCCTGGAATTACTCAAGAAACAGCTAGGTATGGCACTTAGTGCTGTGGTTTAGTTGGCATGGTGATGATCAGCCAAAAGTGGGTCTGGATGATCTTGGAGGTCTTTTCCAGCCTTAGTTGTTCTATGACCCTATGATGCTAGAAGTTACATTTACCCTTCAGAGTTCCAGTCAAATGACTTTGTTGTATTTTGTGCTGTTCATCAGAGCCATTGCCCATCCTATCTCCACAGGACTTTCTCCTCCAATCATCCTTTCTTGATGTGTGCCATGCAGGTCTCCGTCTGCAAAGATAAGGTAGCAGGTACACAGTGTAGGCCATAAGTAGGAAGCCCTGGCCCCTGCTGGGCCTTTGGCCATCATCCCGCAGGACCCCAGACCTAGATGCAGTACTCCAGGTGGAGTCCCACAAGTGACAAGTAGAGGGGTCTGACTGTAACCGTATTCCATTTCTGATGGAGGTACTTCTCCTAACACCCACCAGTATTGTGTTTGTCTTTATTTCTGACTGCATCACATTGCAAGCCTATAGCTCCTCTTTACTCAACTTCATACTAAGCTTTTATTTCTCACAAGTCACTTTCAACGGATCTTTTTGTTATGAGCCACTACAGGGTCAAATTCTTCATAATCCAAGTACCAAAATTTTTTTTTTCTTCTAAAAATGTGGAGTAGTTTTATCACAGCATTTCTGATGGCATGAGGTGCTAAGAAATTTTAGCTTGGACTGATTTACTGTGTTCTGAAAAGTACTCTGTGGCTTTTCCACACACAGAAAATCCTGAACAGTTGTGCCAATAAAAAGTCTTTTGCAGATCGTGTAATTTGTATTACTAGCTACATATCATTCCTTTGGATCTTTTTACATCTGAGTCAGCATGAAAAATATGAAAGACATTCTGAAAAATACCCAATTTAAGCTAACAATGAATTAAAGGAATTTCAGAAGGATCCCTTAAAGTTTAACTCCCTAAATGTGAAAATCTTACAGTAAATTCACAAAACTTTGGTTTGCCCTTACCATTGATCCTTCATCCTTATCCTGTTCTTTCTGATGATTGACATGAGACTTGCTAAAAACTTCACAGAATTACCACGGGTGTAAGTTTTGCAAAACTCTTAACTGTAATGCAGAGAAAATTTGAGTGTATTACCTCTTCCGCACCAAGGAACACAACCTCAACAAGTGCGTTTTCAAAACCACAACAATGAGAGATCACTTTGCCAAAGGAGAATGACTGTAGTATTTGTCTAGGTTTCAGAACTGCCCACAGTTAAAAAATCTTACTTTAAATGAAAAACCCCATTCTAAGGAAAATGGTAGTTCCTGACATTAGGTATATAAGAATATGGCAAACATAAATGTATTTCGTAAACAGTAAATGAAATTTATATATTGAAACTTTTGCATTTGTCTTTGAACTGAAAACTGCCCTTACTTTAAGTATGTATGTTATCTTCTGTTGCAGGAATGGTATTTATCCCTATATATTTTCTTATCAAAATCCATCTGTATTTATCACCTTCTGTCTCTCCATCAAATATAAAACAAAAATAATTAACCTTAGGCAGGAAAACAAAACCAGTTCCAGAAATACGCTTATGTGCAAGTGATGTTGGCATTTAAATCTTACTACTGGATGACTGATTTTCACTCCTAAAACTAGAGAGCTGGAATGGCTTCAGAGTTTCTTCTCATGGAACAGCATCATATGTTTGCACTGGTGAGGCCATACCTTGAGTACTGTGTCCAGCTCTGGCCCTCACTGTAAGGATTGAGGGAGCCTGGAGAAAAGGATGCTCAGGAGTGACCTTACCATTCTCTACAACCGCCTGAATGGAAACTGTACCTGGTGGGGTCAGTCTCTTCTCCCAGGCAGCCAGTGACAGAACAAGAGGACATCACCTCAAGCTGCACCAGGGGAGGTTCAGGCTGGACATAAGTAAGAATTTCTTAATGGAAAGGTTATTAAGCATTCAATAGACTGCCATCCAAAAGGTGGAGTCACCATTCCTGCAGGTGATCAAGAAAGAATCGACTTGACATGGCCCTTAGTGCCATGGTTTAGTTAGGAGGGTGGCATCTTTAAAGGTGGGACTTGATAATCTGAGAGGTCTTTTACAACCTAAATGATTCTGTGGTTCTGTGATTCTGTTGTCAACCTTGAATGATCAAAAAATAAGAAAAAGGAAAAAAAGGAAAAAAATACCCTGATCACAAAAAGCTGAAAGTGTTGCTAAAAACAATGAGATTTAAATAAAAATGCATGTTGAGGGCTGCTTATTTACCTAAAGATGTTGGAGTTTGCAGTGTTCCTCTTTCATGTTTTCTTCAATAGGCCAGTTTGTGGTGTGGTATTTATTTATGTAAGTATTTTTTTAGTGAAAGATGAGATTATGGTGTAGTCATTAGCTCCTTAAGAGATATGTTAAACTGTGAGAACTGTCAAAGTGATATGTAATTATCACTGACTTGAGAATATCTTATCGTATATTGAGGAACTTCTGACATTTAGAGTAGATTTTTGAAAGTACAATAACAATTGCATCTGAAACTTGTAGTGCCAGATTTAGAAAGACATGTATGCAAAAATACTCACTAAGTAGAACACTGACATTGCTGTGGAATGTAATGTGGAACTAGAAATGATGTACTTAGTGGCTCAATATGATGCCAGGCTTTTCCTCCTAACAGCAGTAAAGTTGTCATACATATGGGCAACTGATTGGGCTTTAAGAAAATTACCTCAGCTATAATATTAGAATAATTATTTATGAATATTAAAAAGCATGGCATTGAAGAAAACAACGTTTATAAAACAAGCAGAATGGTCTAACAAAATCCAAAGAGTCATACTATGACAGAGTCATAGCTTAGCTTTTGTCTTCTACATCTCCAAGGTTGGTAGTTCAAAGATACATTTCAAGATGTTCAGAAACACACAAATAAATGAGAACAACTGCCTTCCTGAATAATTATTATTAATTCTGAAATAAAATTCATAAAATCATAGAAAACAGAAATGTTAAACAAATTATATTCACACTCTACTTCATAGAACAGGGCCACTTTAGATTTTTGTAGCAAGAACTAACTAGAAATTTCAGCACAGTCTTCTCAGAGACAAGCTACTGATTAGCGCTGAGTCCAGGATATTTAAATTATCCTGGGTACTGGCACGTCTCCAATACAATAACTATGTCAGTTGCAACAACAATAACTATGTCAGTTGCAACAACAATAACTATGTCAGTTGCAACACGTATGTTTCATGTGTTGTATATAGCCAATTGGACAGGTGGTTGTATTAGTCTCATATGAAAAACACTTAGAAGTAAAGACAATTCACTGCATGTGTTTCCCTGAATCCTGCCTGGGGGAAAGAACAAGGAGTGCCGCACAGGCAAGCTTTTTCCAGTCCTCACCTTCAAGCTCATTGACACTAATCAAGGAAGGGCAGCAAGGAGACAGATGATGAAAGATATTCCCAGGCTCCTTCAAACTGATTTGGTTTAGAAACCACTTCAAAGGATGTGGTCAGGAGCACAGCTCTTGGTTTTACATCTGTGGAGCTGCATCTGTGAGGTCCCTCCTCCTCATGTTCTCCACTCTGTCCTGGGCCGTCTGAATGTTGAATTTGGCTGCATGGTTTTCACATGTATCTCTTTCACAGAAAAGGCAAAATGACACCTTTTTTTTTTTTTTCTGGGTATCATTGTAAGACTATTCTACCTGGCATTTAATATAGCGCTCAAAACAGAGAGTCAGACACTTACAGCAAATAATTAAGAACTTGTAGTACTAGAACTTCAAAGGGAATTCCCATCCATTACAACTAATGAATGGGAACCACACTCTTTTGATAGCTCAGTGGGATATATGTAGTTTTACACCATAATCTTCCAGTTGTATTTAGACTTCTCCTTGTTCACGTCTTCTTCATTTAAACCTAAGTATGGATCTTCAGGATGTGAAAGACAGACTAAGTCTCCAGTTGCAGCTTCACCCTGCAGGGTCTGTTTTGCACACACTCCTTGGATTTTCATAGTCTCTAAAAGACCTGGATGCTTAAGGGTTGCAACTATTTCAAATTCAGCTGGAGCCTGATATAGCTCTTCAGTTACATGCTAAGCATTTTTGTCGGTCTGTGGGAAGGGTTGGTCTGAGAAAATCGACAGAGATGGAAAAGAATAAACTGAGATTCATTTATAGAGTGCTATTTTGATAAAAGGCTGCAGGGATTCTATATTTTACCTTGTTTACACTAGTTAACTTCTAGGATATGGAGATCAAAAAGTAAGGCTTTAGAATACAGGATCATACTCCACCCTCAGTTGCTGACAGTTTTGCCTGAGCAAGAACAGCACGGCACGGTGCACAGTAACAGTAGATATATCTGTGAGAGCTGGTCAGGTTTCTGCATACATGGACACTAACCAGAACTGTACACACAGTGTTTAATTGTTGCTTTGCTACATGGTAACAGCTGATATCACTCAACTCTTCCCCTCTTCTTTTTGGAAATTTCCCTCGAGTGTGCGGAGTCTAATGCAGTGGCCAAATACAGCTCAACTGTGTCTAACTCTGGTGTGGGTTGGTGACAGTAATATTCAGGATATAAATATCCTAATTCTGGCTTAACCTTGGGCTACCAGGCTGCATGACAAGTATGCAGAGGACCAAACATGTGCTTGGAGGACTGTAACTTATAGCTGCCACAGTTGACAGGCATTCCCATTCAGAAGGTCCCTAGGGATTCACACGTAACTATCGCACCACCCTCTGAAATACTGCTGGCTAGGACTTACTCAGTTTTAAGACTTCTGATCTTTCCCAGGACAGTTGCACATCTGCCTTTTTTTTTTTTTTTCCCCACCAGTACTTGCCCTTTTTATTGCATGGTACTTTAAACAGTCACCTATAATTTGCAGCAGAACACAGGATCTTTGCACAGGATTAATGACTTGAAAACTGTTAATGAATGTCATTAATAATTAGCTGGAAAGTAACCCTAATATCATTGCTTGATTCCAGAAGAAAAGAGAAATCATATTTTGCTTTTTAGTGAAGAAGCTAGAAAGAGCTGGTGAAGAAATTACTTGACTCCACAAATATCTACAATTCCATCTGAGAAGAAATATCAGAAGTACATAGATATTTATGAAGAAGCCTATAGATTGTCACAACAGGACTTAGAAAATGGATAGATTCTTTTACATCGCTCATTCTAGGCACACTAATAGCTATCTAACTCTCACTACAACTGCAGCTGAAAAGCTGTAGCAAGGAGGAATACTCTGCCAGTGCTGGAGAGTAGGAACTGTTTTAACTCTAGAAAAGCAGCAGATGAGAGGCACTGCATTAATATGGCCAACATATGCAAACCAAACATTAGAAATCAAACGAAATATAAATAGTGCTTAAAAAATGGCACACACAGGGACCTTTCACAAGTACTTCTCTAATTCTGGAAACTGCATGAGGACTTGCACAAAAAACACACACTGAATGATTATTAGGAAAAACTTATTTGTCAATGGATTTATTTGCAAATATTGGGTTTTATTGTCTGTCTTACCAATCTACACATTACTTCATCCTAATAATATCATTATAAGGTTATATGGTATTGGCCAAGGTTAAATAGCACTCACTTTATTTCAATCTACAAACTGAAGTTGGTCAACAGGCCTTGATATCACTCCTCCAAATTCTCGATAGAACTGAATAATAAAGAAGAGGTAAATCAAACCTAACTGCTTTAGCTCCAGCCAGTCTGTCTCTATTCAAAGCATCCATTCAGCTGGGAAGTACATCAAAATTTATAGCACAGACATTCACCGTGAAAGGCTTTAACACAGAGGAATCCTATACTTGTGTCTTGAAAGCCAATGATATGACATAGAGCCTATATTTGCACTGTGCTACAGTAGTGCTCAATTAGCTGACTACAACTGCAAGCAAAAGTATTTACTAGGCTGTGAATGTTATTTCATCACTGTCCACTGATACTGCATTTACTTTCCTCAAAGCTGAAAACAACAAGAGATTTGAAATGGTAATAGCTCCAGCTTAGAAATGGTCATAGCTCCAGCATTTTTTTTCTGCCTCCAACTAAAAGTACAGAACCCCAGAATATTGATGTAGTTCTCCATCAAGAAGTTGGGCAACAGAGTCCTGTTTCCAATATCATAACTGAGTGACACAGAACAGAAAAATTCTGTCGGAATTTCGAGCAAATCTATCATCCTAGACAGTAAGAGTATGAAAATAATTGAGATTGCAAATGTTTATGTTACTGACAGCTTCATGCTTTAATTCTTAACATTACCAGTGATAATATGAAAGAGATGAGCATCTGAATTATTCTCTTAATGTGAAAAAATAATCATCTTGTTTGGACAAACTCTCACAACCTCTTAGAAAGACCCTTCAGAGTATCAGAGACAGCAGAAATATACCTCTGTTTCCTCTTTCAATCATAAGTCTAATTACATTGCATTTTTCTCATGAGAAATATACGTGGCTAAAGCAATGGGTAGGACATCTAAGTTCCACTGCGTTTTTCTTTCTTTGGACAAGTGGAAATCAGGTGAATCAGTCCGACATTATCTTTTTCAGATTGGGGTCCAGATGTAGAAGGCAATTGTACAGCTGTTGGGAGTGCACCCCCTTTGCAACATTTGTATTGCTAACAGTCTATATGAAAAAGCCTGGGTGTTAGTAAGAGGGGTATGTATTCAAGACTCTCAATCCTCAATGAATGTGAAACAAGTAAACAATTTTACAACTATGTAGCAGGAATCTTCATACATTCATGAGTAATCAGCTGTCCCATTGTTAAACCACAACATCAGCACATAGCATGTTATGATATGGATTTTATGGTTTCACCACACAGAAATACAATTTCAAAGTTTGCAAAAGTTTCTGCTATCCTAGTCAAAATAGGATATTATGACTGATTATATGACCTCTTTTAGTGAGGGAGTTCCAGTTGTAAATATGTTTACTGAGCATTTCATCTGCTTTTGTTCTTTATTTAAAGGTTCTGTACCTAGAAACTCTTCTTGTTTTTTCAGGACTTTCTTAATAACTAATTTGGTAATAATATTTGTGCCTTCTCTCTTCCCATCAAGAACAGTTCAGCAGTTCAAAATCTCCTTGCCTTTTTCTCTCCAAGTTTACTTCAGCAAATCTAGGAAAGAAAGTTTTGCTTAGAACTTTAAAAATGTACCAGCTAGTAATGGGCAGAAAGTCTCAGCTTGAGAAATCATTCTTTCAAAAGCAACTTCCCTTTCTGGCCTACATTTACTCTGAATAATTTACATTTTCCCCACTCTAGTGCCTTTGTCTTCTCTTGTGTTTGTTAATTGCTAGCCAATGGCTATGCATTCACTTTTCAGGAGGGCTTTTAATCTGATATGACTAATGCATAATAAGAAAAAAACAAGTGAAAAGCGGAAACACAACACCGTAAGGCAAACTATGTGAAGTCAAGCATGGCCTGAGTTACTAACCCTGACGAGTTTATCTTTTGATACAACTCCATTTCTTTGCTGGAGCACGTGAGTGCAAGACTGTCATTCTGCTACAAACGTGCTAGAGCTGAGAAAATAAGAATTTCTTCTCCACTAGGTATTACAAAATTGGAAGAGAATTATATTGCATGGTGTCCCAAAATGTCTTCAGAAGTTTCAATACTTCTTTGGAAAGAGAAAATTCCTACCACATTTCATTTTGAAATGAGATTTCATTTCAGATGTTTCAAATCAAACTCCTGACAACAACAGCAGTAACCACAGCTCTTAAGTGCTACTCTACTGGACTTAGTAAAGCTGAAAAGTCTTCTGGGCTGCTGGTTTCTAGGGCAACACACAGGATAGGAGCTTCCAGGGGTACCAACCTATTAAATCTTAGGTCACAAACCTGAGGTATATGTCAAGCATACAGCTAAGCAAACTGGCAAACCTCTGATAGAAATTTGTCTGGCAGTCAATTTTGGCAGCTCTCCTTACAGGAAGTGTTCCCAATCTGTCCCCAGATTCCCAGGTTAGTATTTTCCTGTGAACTGTTTTCATGCTGTTTAGTTCACATTTTTTAACAGAAGATCCATTTAGGCATTTCTGAGCAGTTCTAGTAAAATTTGTTACATGATATCAGGCACTATTCCCATTATTACCTCAGATTCCCCTGGTTTTGTTTTGGGCAAATTCATTTTCATTGTAGACAACCTATGAGATCCTGTTACCTGTCACATCCTTTAGTTCACAATTCTTACTGAGCTTGAGTTCTGAGTCACATCCTTCATATTGCAGCCACTTGCTTGATCTTTCCCAGACAGTGCTCTTTCTCCTCACTAATATTCCAAACTAATTCTGCTGCTCTTGAAAGTACTAACCTCCTTTCCTGTTGTGAAGTTTTGATATTTTCTAAGAAAGGAAGATTCACATACAGTGAATTTGGTTTGGTAGAGCAGCTAGTTTTACACACATATTGTTCAAGCAATGCTAAAAAATATGAAGAGATGGCTAATTAATTAAAAGGTAGCTGAAGCTGATTACTGTGCACTGTGCTATGTAGGGCCATGCTCTGAACAAACTAGCATAAATAAAAGGCTGAGGCCCCCTTGGGATTTTGATAAACTGTTTCTGGTTATCCACAGCTTGTCAGTGACTGACAATGGTGTATGCTGTTTTTCCACACTAATGCAGGTTTTCTAGAAATCCTCACTTTATATCAGCAGTATCACCGCATTTGAGTTAAATTTTCCAACACACCTCAACATGTGAAATAGCAAACATGAATTGCTGTCAGGTTTGCAGTTTTTTCATATAGTGCATATTTTGGCTGAAAATTTGACCTTATTCTTATTCAAACTTCTTCCTGCTCTGAAATATGTTGAAGGTCTTATGTGCATACCTATCATTTGTCACAGATGACCTCTGAAAAGCAGTAAGATTTGCTTAAACATGTGCTTCATCAGAGGATGCACCACATCTATCACTTTTGTTTTCTGACAATATTAACTTGAGATGTTTTCTAGACTATGTGTTATTCTACAGATTGTATTCTGAAGGAATGTGTCCACCTTCACTCTCTGTGAAGGAAGCTGGCTGGCCATATATATTCACATACAGAGCTCAAACACCTGCAACTCAGATACTTAAGGTTTTTCAATAATCCTTTAGTGAATCTGATTCCATAGGGTATAAAGCTGAGCTACACTGCGTCCAACTTCCATATGCTGTCTGACAATACGGCTTCAAGAGAAACTCCTCTCACATGTCTTAGATCAACAGAGAGAAGCAGCTCCACAGGAATCTGTAAGATCAGAAGAATAATTCAGTGTCACCTTGAGAGCTGTCAAGCACAAAGGATGACCAAAATAGATACAGCCCTCTTCCAGTACATTATGGTTACCATATGTGCCTCAGGAAGTATATCATTATATCTCACGACAATGTCTACCAAAGCACAAGCAACAGGAACCTCTCCCACCTATATATTATTACAACTCATTAACTGATTTCTCAGCTGCAACTGCAACCTTTGCATGTTCTCACTCCACGAATAATCAAACTCTTGCCTATAAAAATACAGATATTAATTAAAAGTGAATTCATAATTCATTTGCTGTTGGTGCTGGGTTTAATGCTGTTATCTAATGATAAGATTTCAAATACAGGATAGGGTTGATGAGTTAACTACATGTGGCAAGGTCTATTGCTGGGTCACAACCAGGGTGAAAGGTTTTGGGGCTACAGGCTGGAGAGACAAAAGTCAGCCAGCAAAGGGCATGGTCACCCACAGCTCATTAGCCTCCTAGGAAGCAGCTGGCAGCAGCAGCAAGGGAGAAAACGGGGAAGGGAGCTCGTAGTGAAATTCAAAGTGTAAGGTTTGATCTTAAACTGTAATGAAGGGTTTCTCCAGATTTTTTTTTGTTTGTTTCATACTATTTCTAAATAAAAACTATGTTTAAACAGTATTCCTATCTTGCTGTGGCTTTCTAAGAACTTAGGGGCAAAAATCACAGAGAACTATTTTTCCATATGGATAGGAGAATACATGGGATGTTACAGGTTTCAGATCATTACTCTGAAACTTTAGTCTTCTCAAACTGAATATTTATAGTTATGATTAAAAAGATAGGGGACGTATTGTATAGCAATCATATCTTCAAGACTAGTTTCTTACACAGGAGATTCTACAGCTCTTCAAAGAAGCAGAGTTTATTTTCTCCAAAGACCAAAGGTGTTACTGGATTGCAACAAGATTTGTCTTGTAGGCTGAGTTCTGGGGGGTGATTTCTTCAGAGAGGATGGATCCAGACATTTCCTAAGAAGAGCAGATGAAGGAACTTGCAGAGATTGTAGTTCCCTGAGAGAATCTGATTGATTAGCAGCAACTTGCTTTTAGTTAGTGTGTAGCACAGATCTGTAGCAAGTTGCATCGTGCTATCATTGCAAGCAGGAGTCTGATAAACTCTGTAGCATGATGGTTGTAATACATCCAGCATCCTGGCAGCCTGCTTGAGCTGATTCTGTACATGGCTGGATGATAGGCATATCAGGCTTGTCGTTCAACCATGCTGTGCCACCAAGTAAATTACAAGGGAACACTTCGATAAATGCCAGAGTTTGGCATCTACCAGAAGCACAGCATGAAGTATGCTGTAAAAAGTGGAATAGAAAAGAAAAGGAGCTATCTTCAGGAAAGTCTAATTCTTGTCTTGACATGAGATTAAAACAGGTAGATAGAGGCACATATTAAAAATTGTCCCCAGCTATGCCAGTACAGACACAGTTGTAGAAAATATCTGCAACTATACCTGTAAAATAGATTATAATTTCACTGGGAATACGATTTTATTGCAATTCTGCCTGGAATTAGCATGCAAACTTATGGAAGACAAAATAACTCACATAGATAGTCTGCACCCACTTCACAAATATAGGTCGTTCTTACTCACTCTCTTTGAAACTCAGGCTGTTCTTCTGGCTTTAAATTACCTGTTGCTAAGCAAAGACTTGAGCAAAAACTTCAGCAGCCATCTCAATTCATTTGCACATGTTTCTGCAGACATATGAAGCAAGATCAGAGCCTATTTATAAACCAAACTGGGGGACATATGAAAGATGAAAAGTGAGAACCAAAAGGTTTTGTTATATGCTGGGGGACAAGGAAAGGCTGTGAATTACCTGGGGCCTGGTTTAGAGGCCTCAGCCTATAGCAGAGAAACTATAGTTTTCTGTCTGCAAACTGTGCTACTGGACAGAAGAGTAGTACAGAAAGATTCACACACTTTACGTGAAATCAAAAATGATAGACAAATTTTAGTCAGGCAAGAAAACCTGATCTCTGTGCTTGACTACAAAGGCATTAAGGGCTTATGTAAAGATCAGACTGTTCAGGAAACTAGTTGCTCACCCTTAGAGAACAAATTGACAAAGATATATTCAACCCTACAGGAATTTTTCAAGGAACAAGAACAGCTGCAGAAAAGGATAAAGGAATTACTCTGGTTGGTATGGAACAAGAGCAAAGGTAAAGAGGGGGAAAAAGGAAGCAGTATGAAATGAAGCAAGTAGGATGGAGACATGTGGTGATCCACAGTGTTCAGAGGGAAAAAATCACCTTGCCCTGTGGCACAGGAAAAAAGGAGCAGCATCTGCAGTATCTGTCAGACGTAACTGCCATATTTGTGATTATAATACCTGATCAGCAAACCATTTGATTGCAGCTGGATTGGGAAAACAGCTGCCGTTGCTGCTGAGATAAGCAGCAGTATTGATGTGGTGGCATGTGGCTGAGTACTGGTGAGGTGTGTTCTGAGGCCAGTGGGCAACTGCTAGCTGTTGATAGGAAACCCACAAAATGAGAAGTGTTGCTGCAGACCTCATCATAGCTGGCACACAGGGAGTTTCCTTCTGTGCTGAGCAGCAGCTCCGTGTGAACCACGATCATAGCAGAACACCAAAACATCTTGGGGAGTACTGCTTTAGGTTCTGAGTAGTATTCTGCCAAACAGAAAACAAAATTTTAGAAGGAATGATTCAGTACAGAATTGCCTTAGCTTTGGTGAATACACCTGAGGCCATTTCCAGCTGCAGTTCTGGCTCTTTGGAGATTTTCATCTTACACATCCAAGCCCCTGATGAGGGCACTTCTTGTAATTCGTATTCTTGAATTACGAGAAGACTGATTCTGGCATTTCTAAGTCCCAATTCAAACTGTCTGCTTAAATATGCTGCATGCAATTAGGATTATCACTGCAACAGCGGTAGGAAAAACTCCAGATCAGGTAAAATACTGACCTTAACACATCACTGAACTGAGCATGGAAGACAGTTGCTAGTTCAGGACAGAACCATTGACAGTGCAATGGCAAATGGTTTTTACAGCCTGTATTGCAAGTGCCCCTGGGTACACTGCCAGCTTGAAAAGCCTTACCCTACTGCAGCAGCTACATGGATCTCTCACTTGGAGGACTGAAGTAGCTGACAGCCAGTGCTACATTAACATTTGTCCACATACAGGGTGTCAAGAGGTAATGATGCACATGCTACCAGTGCTTATCACAAGTGTCCGCTGATGGTGGAGAAATAGTATAATGTCTTTCCCATTCAGGTTTTTTTTTTTTTTTTTGAGGATGTGGGCAGAAGGAGAAGGGAGCAGGACAGAGTAGCTTATGATTTAGATGAAAGTTCACGATCAGGCCATGGTTTGTACTTCCTGAGTTGCACCCTGAGGTGGTTACTGGAATCAACAGTATAGAAGAGATTAGAGAACTTGGGTCATTCTTCAAATCAAGGAACATTATTGTACTTGCAATTTTGCTGGCACAACTCCTCCATTTTGTCAGCTAAGTCCCTTACTGTGGACTGCATAAAAAAGGAAAGCATCAGAAAAAATATGACTCTTTATGCATTAACAGGAGGTGACTGAGGGGGAGAGAAATTTTTAGGAATGTTAATAATTCATATGTGACATGAAGTGAGGAAGAACACTTCGTATTCCATCCATTTCTGCCTGAACAAGTCTCAAGTTGTCATCCTGCTCCCTGCTAAAATGAATGCTAAGCATTACTAATGACCAATGAACTTCATGTCATTGCTCAGAGCATTTTTGAAATTCAGTTTTTGAATACATCAAGAAGTGAAGCTGTATTTCTTTTCCACAAAAGACACTAAAGGTTTCCACCAAAAGAAGACTCAAAATCCTGTTTAGCTACTGTTACTACAATCAAAACAAAGCTAAGGAATTTAAGTAGTTGATGACTTGTATTAATAAGTAACCAAGAGATTATAAGGCTATGACTGGCTGATGTGATGCATCATTCATGCTGTTCCTGCAATTCTGCATTAAAAATGACACAGCAGACAAGGAATGGTAAAAAACTGACAGTACTGAGTTACTAAAGGTTTATCAACCTTTTCAACAGAAATAAAAATGAGTGAAATATTCGGAAGAAGAAATATAAACATCAGTGTTGGTGTAGAAGTATGATAAGCAAATTGTATTTTGATGCTGGTCTTACTTTATGATTGAAGATCAATTAAAAATGTCATAGCATGAAAAAAAATAAATGCAAAGAATTTGGAAGTTTCAAGTGTAATTTCTTATGGTTACCTTTAAAATTTCTTGTAGTTGGGTAAACTATAGTTGTCAAAACACCTCTTTAATAAGAGAAAGTGAGTAAAGCAGGTGAAAACAACACAAATAGAACACCTTAAACTAGGTCCTCTCTTGATGAACGTGTCTTTGGGCTTTGAAAACTTAAGACCCTCTTCTTTTTTAGGCAATGAATATCTTTGGCTGATGGTTCTGTTGAGAGATGCAGAAGTGTTTCAAAGAACTTTGAATCTGACTATTAAAAAAATGAAAAATATTTCAGCTCAAGTCACTTAGAGTTACAGCTCAAAACACCCAAGAAGGCACAGAGACTAACATCTGCACTAGGGAAAATGTGGTAGTTACAAAGGAACTACCTAAGGTCTCTATACCTGGATTTCACATTGCTTAATTAGCATTGCCTCTGTCCAGGGACACGGAGTAATCAACGTGATTTGCCTTGTGTCAACAGTCATGCTGCAAGATGGATTCAACTATGTCCACGCAGTTTTAAAAGGGTGTCTTTTTTTTGATTTTGACCAGGAGAAACAAGATGTGCAAATACTGAAGTCAGTTGCATAAAGGTGGAGGTGTAATAACCTACTTAGGATAGGCTCTGTGCCTCAGCTAAATATGCAAAGTTTGCTATAACTTCCAGTTTAGGTAACTTAGGCCCAGATGCCCAGAGCTGGAAGTACTTCTCACTCTCGGAGGTAATGAGAATTTATATAAGTATCTGCAATCCGTGTTTTCTGTCAAGATGCATTGTCAGATTCATCCACTTAGCCATGTAGGTCCTGTAGGTTCAATCCCCGAGTTGTTCATGGTGACTAAATTTGATGTAGCTGTTCCGTAATTATCTATGGATAGGCAGGAAGATCAAGCTAATTTTGGACATTACCACAGAACTGAATAAGCCAGGGACTCAAGCCATTCATTGTTATTCATTTGGGAAAATTAAATACAATACAAAGTGTGCTAGATGGTGTCTTTCTGTACGCTCTCCAACAGAAATAGGATATGTACCAATGACTTCAGTGGGTGCGGAGAGCACCCTGAATTCTCCAATTACGATTTCTTTAGCTGAATTTATGAGCTTTACCTGGAAATGAGAAGTCATGTTCTCATTGACAGCTCCTTTTTTCCCCAATAATGGCGATTATATATTTTCTATCCACCATTCAGATTAATTTGCAAAGGGAAGATAAACATATCACACTTTTCAGATAATGAGAGTTGTCTCGCCTCTTACAAACAGGATACTAGCCACAGGAAGAATCCATAACTACAAAGAGGTATTTGCTGTAAAACAGCTTAACTGCTCTGGGACCAATTATTTCTGGTAGCTGATGCCATATAGGACAGCTACACTGCTACAAAATTCATTGTATTTGGGAGGCCAAGGTACCAACAATACCAACAGGCTTGGTATTGTTAAGGAAACATCTTGCCTTCTGCATCAAATTGCTCTTCTCTTAGTGGTATCAATAAGAGCTCAGTGATGAAAGACCTTTCAAAAGCCTAGAGAGATTGACTTTCAAAAGTTATTTCAGCTGAAGTAGAAATCAATTTATTAAATGAAGTGAAATAACTTCTTTTGGAGCTTACTATTCACTGATGCAAAGGTTTCCAAGTAGTCTGATCCAGAAAAAAAAAAGAGATATGTTAAACAGGAAGTCACATTTGTACCTTGTGGCTTTTAGGGTACATAAGACAAAAATGATTCCTAGTACAGTGACTTAAGGTGTGAAACTTCCTCACTGACTTATGTTGTGTCAAAACATGCTAATTCAACTAAAGCAAGATACTTCATTTGGCCTTCATTGTGCTTCTGCAGTTCTCTACTGTAACAACTGGATTTTGTACTAAGCATTTAGTATTTACTATTTTCTGTTTATGAAAAAAATATCCAAATTAAAATGAAAGATTGGGGCAACACTGAAATTTACACACTGATTGAAGCAACTCTCTGGGGCTTAAGACTTCATTCCTCAAGAAATTTAATGTGTTTTATCTTATTTCATTCTACAGTCTGATTCCCACCTCTCTTGATGAGCTGTGCTTCTGGCCTCTGGCCATCATTTTTTCACTGGAGATGTTTCCAAACTCACTTAGAGTCAGCACTTTAAAAGCTATCTTCTAGTTGGTTGCTTAGTACACTTTTTTTTGTCATATGTTTCTGTAGTGAATAAAACTCCATAAACTTACAGTTACCCTATTGCAGAAAGGAATAGGCAAAAGTCCATTTTGGTTTGAAATTGTAAATCTACATTAATTTTATTTTTTAGTGTCAGTAAATCATATGCATTTTTCAAACAAACTTTTAAAATAAGAGCTGCTTATTTTATAAGTAGTATTTATAGCATTTGTTGAAACTATTGAAGTCTCATTCTTCCATCTGACAAGCTCAACATCCAATGTGTTCTGAAAACTGAACATATTTTGTAACAGCCTTCTCCTACAGAAGGAAAATGGATACTCCTGATGATGGAATCAAATCCAAATGAAAAAAAATCTAAACAGAGAAGTATCTACTTAAGAGGCAGTAATAAATCTGAGGCAGAAATACAGCCAGCTGCGGACTGAGATGTACAGCGCTCTGCAATGGGAGCTGAGATTTATTGTCTTTCCATTGTGCCTGAAAAACATCCTTACCTTTAAAGACGGGGTAAGATGTGTTGAACAACTCAGATTAGAGCCAACATCTACTCCTTACAAAGATCCAGCTCTCTATGCACAAGTCCTGAGTGAACATTCATGGGATTTACATTCTTCCCTATGCCCTGAAACGTGCCTGGCATGCAGCCTACACAGTGGGGCACACGTACAGTTCACCAGTCTCCCAGGTCCAGAGGCTTCATTCCACCTTACCTATTGCTCTGCAACATGATCACAAAGACCTGATACAACAGAAACTATAATCATATTTAGAAAATCGAATCGAGTATACTGATCGTTTGATATTCCTGACTTAGAATAGGCAAAATGCAACCAAACAAAAAACCCAACCTTGGTACAAATTTGGTACCAAAAAAAGTCTTCTATGCGAAGAAGAGAGGCTGTCTCTTTGTCCAACATTAGTGCATTAAAAATATCTGTCTATCACTCAGTGATTATTGTATCTTCAATTTGACCTCTTTTTTGTTCTTTTCTTATTTCCAAAGCCATAAACTAGTTTATAAGACTGAAGTAGTTGTGAGATAGCAATTAGAACATGAGGTATTTAGCACTCCCTAAATGACAGTTCCTTTTCCTTGGTTGAAAGATCTGCATAGAGTTAATTGTACATGCTTGACTGAGATTGGATAAGTGAATTTCTTTTAGTTCTCTTTCACTGAAATACTCTTAAAACTGGACACAAGGCAGGGAAAGTTACATATGACTCCTTACCTGAAAGTTTGTAAAATTGTTTGGAGAAGTTGAAGTATACTGTAGGAATATTCTTGCTTATGTGGCTCTAGGAGCATCTGCCAATGGGATTCCAAATCGTGTTTGCTAAAATGCAGAGCAATGCATGCTGTGAGCAGAGAAAATGTTTTACACTGTCTACCAGTGGGTGGATGAACGTTTTAAAGTCCACAAGAGACGATAAGAAAGGGTATATATCTGTGTATGCCTACAGTTAATGTTCACAAATACCCTTCTAAGTGTTTCAGATGAGAGTACTTTAATTTATTTATAAACCTTATGTACTCTGGAATTTTATTAGTCTGCATTCCACTCCCAGGAACAAGTTCCAAAGAGCTCCAGGAGAACAGAAAAACATGAAGGAGACTGCTGTTTTGGACTGACTATAGAGGCTATGAAGTCATGCCACTGAATGTGTGCTGTTACCCTCTGAAAAAGGATATGGTGTCAAGTACAAGAGAGAACTGTTCGCTTTGCAGTTAGAAGCACATGCAGAAAAATGTATATGAGAGAAAGGACCAAGCAGTTGTTAAAACTAGGGTCTGAATAAGAGAGGTACAAGTCACAAAAGTCAGGTAGTAAAAGCGAGTGCTAAAAAAACGAAGAAGTGGCATTTGTGGCCGCTTGTAGTATGGAGTGAGCCCAATCCCAGTTAAGAACCTAAACATTCTGGCTGTTGCCTCTCCCACCCACATGAAGAAATCCACCACCAGTTCAAGGACAAAACGTCATTTTTCTTGTACCTTCTAGACCTATTGGAAATGTAAAACTAAGAAAAAAACAATACCAACCATCTCCCTTCTGCCACATTTCCATGCCTGAGTTTTTCTCTAAGACAACTGTAAAATTTCCATACCTGCGTTTATTTCTCAGTATACGGTCAAAGGAGTACAATGGTAAAACTCCTTATCCAATGAAAAAAATTAACTGTTACTCTTTTTGCTTAGCTCAGATTCTGAGGCCACAGCATTATTTTCTTTATCATATATGAAGTGCAGTGATGTTTAAAATAACAATCTATAGACACATACCTACCATTCTTCTGGAGCTATTTATCTCAAAATGTCATCCTTCCTTATCTAACTACAAATGTTTCATTCTGAAACTGTCCTTAAGCCATTAATAACCACCTGTGAGTCAAAGAACATGAGCTCAAGAAATCTGGATGGTTAACTATTGATCTAGGATACCTGCCATTTCAAGAACTCTCCGTTAGGAATCTGGCACGCAGCATGTGGAAAGGCTATTGAAATGTGAAAGAGACTTCAGTGACCGTGTAACCACTATATGGAGAAAGAGCACTGGAAAGAAGAGGAGTACATTTTGCTTTTTAAGATCATTTCTGCCTGCAGAATGCTGTCTGGTTTTTGTTTATCACATGTATTAAGCATCCAGAAAATTTGGCAGGATTTATGATAACTTCTCTTGGCATTTGGTGACTTCAAAGTGAATTCATGTTAGTTTGTTGTCCATTCTGAATAGCTGTCAGTTCTTGGATACAGGTCCATTTTTTGTAGATACTTGACAGGAGGATGCCTATAATTCATAAGTAAAAGGTATACTAAATGAAGTGAAATGAGTCTCCTATCTTGAAAATTATATGCCCAGCACAGAATTCAGATCTGCTACAGAGTTCCATGTTATTAGTAAAAACTGGTCTTGAATTTACTTAGCTGCAAACATATAAAATATCAATCCATCAGACGTCTATTACTGGGAAAGGAGTACAAATCCTGAACTAGGATTTGCACTGAGGAAAGAAGAAAGTGCATCTCCACATCAAGGCATTAGCTTGTTGGCAATAGAGTGACATTGATTCAAGAAGAGACAGGGACCATGTTCTTTCTAAGTGCATTTTACTTTCTGACTAATGAATTTCTGACAGAAAATTAGATAGTACTTTAATTATAATTAATTGTATTTTTGCTTTTTCATGAAAGAAAAATATATGATCACAGGGAAGTTGCCTCCAACAATATAATCAATGAAAAGGAGATAGGAAAGGGATCTCAAGAGATTACACAGTCCAGTATTTTGCTTCAATGTAGGAGAAACATGCTTTCATTGTCCATGACAGATGTTTCTCATCTGTGTTCAATTAAATTCATGGTGAGACTTAAGGGAGAATAGCAGAAAGAAATGCTCTTCTCAGATGCTGTCTAAGAACTGAATTACATTATGGACTCCACTACAAATTCCTGCCTTTGGAGATAAATATGTAGTAAAACATGAATCTCATATCTTCACACTATTTGTCTTGCTGTGCTTCTTTGGTCCAATCCATTCCCATTCAAAATTATTCATTACTGAAAATGTGACTCAGTTTCTCCATTTCTTCGCACTTTTCTTCGCAAAGTTCATATCATATTCACCTTACAGATGGCTACAGAAATTGACAGAGAGAAAAATCAGTTTAAGTTCAAAGGGGAAGAAGTCACAAGGTTCTTCTTTATGAATCTATTTGTGGAGAGAAGAGGAAGGAAATATTAATTTTACGTAGATATTGCTACATGCAGCTTGACATCTTGCTTTGTTGTTGGTGTGTTACCACCTCTAGGAAAACTTCACTCATTGTCCACTATTTTGGGTCTTCTGGTCCTTCTGCCTGGACTCAGAAGATGTAGATTTCCTCCAGTGTCTTCTGTACCTTATGTTGCTTAAGTGCTGTAAGTTCATCATTATGGGGAAAAAAAAAAAAAAAAAAAAGCACCATGACTTCTGAAGGCCTTTTTTTGAAGCCTTCTTAAGTTAGCTACACACATGCAAAGATCTGAAACCAGTTAAAAATTGTGTTGCTTTCATTCAGAAAGCTAACACTCATCTGAGCTGAGAATCCAAACAGAAGTTGCACTCGATTCTTCTTCTTCATGGGTGATTTTGTAAGTCCTTGATTTTTTTACTTCTGAAAGCCTACAAGTATGTTTATGGCTCACTATCCAAAACGCAGTACTGTGACAGTCAAATAGCTCACCACATATGAAAAGGTTTACGTCTAATAATAAAATCAAGCATGACATGATAAGTGCCCCTTCCAGACCAAGAGAGAACTTGCTAAGCTCTTTGTTTTTTTGACAGACAATACTTTCCATTAACTTTATTTCACCTGTGTTAACATTATTGATGTCAAATAGCTGAAAAATGAGCTAATAAGGCACAGTTGACTGAGTCCCTTAAAAAATACCAAGAATACTGAAGCAAAGCTAACAATAAACATCTACAAAAACTTAAAATTTTAGTTTCTGCCTCCCTTTCCTTCAGAAAGAAGGCATGGAAAGATTTGTGTTTAAACAAGGAAATATTTTGTAATGTTTTCATTTGAAAGATAAATACTAATTAAATCATTCAGACAAAAGGTAATTTACTGCATGTGGCATATTTAAAGTGATGCTATTTGAAGACCTGCTCCTACTCCCAGTAAGAATGAAACCTCATTACTTCTCTAGCATTAAATGAAGCAGTGATAAAACTTTCAATGTGATATATGATGCATGTCCAGCTACCACATCTGTGTTAGCACATCCATACATAGCATACTATTAGCAGTTTAACACTATTCTGAATTACTGTGAGTTTCAGTGAGGCTGTTTATTTTCAGTCTGAGACTAAATAATTGGTATCAGCTTAGATTTCATGAGAGCCTGACCCAAAATTCCTTAGTGTTAGGTCTTCTGGTAAAAATCTATCCTTACAAATAAATAGACTGAAAAAAACCCCTTTTCACATGGCTAAATTTAATCAGAAGTATAAATAATATGCTTAGCTCCTCAGCCAAAGATGAATCATTAATGACATGACAGATTAAAGACAAGGATATGACAAAATATTTTTAAAAAATCCAATCTCCTAATATTTATCCAGCATATTTTCTTTCTGACAATTTTTGTGCGGAGGGAAGTGTGTAATTATTGACGGCCCAAGCCAATATTAATTTTAAAAGCTCTCTTCCCTTCTGCAGTTCACAGCCTCACAAAATCATATCAGACCTTTGGAAAACAGGGTAAATAAGAGCATACTCAGAGCATGAAAAAATTCTCTTCACAAAATTGTGTACAAGTAACTGCTTACCTCAGCAACTGTATGTTGCTGGGAGTAGACAAACCAAGGGACAACCTTTCTAAAGGGATTTTTAGATTGCCTTTCTTTGAATAAATGTGGTTCACACTGTATCTGTCCATCTGTAGGATAATGCCCAAAGATGATCTGTGCTTGATGTGCAAATGCTAGGTCTATCATTTGCATGCACAAGTGATATGCAGGGACCCATTTGCACTTACATATGTAGAAGATGACATTTGAAAACTGGCTTCTAGAATCATTCCTTCTGTGAATGTTATGCAGCCATCTGTACAAAAGTAACAACCAAATACTTTGCCATCAGCAGAGTATTGGCCTTTCAGATATGACTGGTTGAGAGGGGTTTTTTTTGTGCAAACTTCATTTCAACAGAAAATTGGTTTTTAAACTAATTTTTAACAATTTTTAAACATAATCTAAGTATGCAGTTGGTTTTCAGCTGAATCCTTTCTACTCTCACCACTGCCAAATTTGATTGATCTGATATATGCTAATTTTCATGTCCTGTGACTTCAGTTTCTCCACAGTACTATGATCAGGGATTCTTGCAGTACATCCTAGCAGTTCACCGAGAGAAGTGCCAACACTTGAGGGTCTGTAGCTTATGACAGGACCTACTACCTCCATAATATTTTGGGGGAAAAAAACCCCACCAAGTTTCTTTTTCTTACTCCACTTCAGAAAGCTTAAAAAATTCAACAAGGAAAAAATTTTCTCTCTAGTCTATCCAGTGAGTTTGAAAATTCAAACTTGCCACATAATGGTACATCACTCTTCCAGGTGGGAATTGTCCCAGGACAAAGGTCCTACTTAGAGAAAGTTGTTGTGACAAATTGTCAGAAAGATTTCTTTGTGTTAAGATCAATGTTAAGTCAACTGCTCAAACCAGGTGCAAACTGGTCAGCACTGTTTTCAAGCACATTGCCACTTGATCAATGGAGTGGATGGACGAAGTACACAATGAGGGAGGCATAAAGGGCAAGACCTCAGATAACAAGAAGCACATATGGAATCCACGGGTCATGCACTATACAAAATGCTCAGTACATTAAATCTATCAGGGGCTACTCTGTTGAGACATTACAGTATGCCCAGCTACAGACATTAAAATACACATGCTGCATGTTAGATCACATCCGACTCAAATAACTTAAACAAGGTGATAGCCAATGGGAGAACCCATAAAAGAATTATGACAACAAGCGTGTGGCAATTTTCCAAAATCTGCTGAAATAGCATACATGCCAGAACATGTGTTCTGCCTTCACACATTTGCCAAAGAAGTTAATTTAAAAAGTGGAAGTGACTTGTATTTGTCATATTACTCTGTGTAAGTACCTATTCCATGTTATCCTTCTTCACTGTTTTATATGAGACCAAGATAATGTGTGCAAATGTATATACAGATCAGAGACATGGATAGAATATTTCCAATGAAGTCTTTCAATCTTTTGCTGCAAAAAATAAAAGGCTTTTATTTTTTCCCTATATGTTTAGAAACAATTCTGCTCTCAGCTGTAAATACTGCTATCTATTGAACCAACCAGAATTTTACCCATGAATCAGAAAAAAAACCCTGAACACAACACCAACCTATTCAACCTAGGGAAACGTTCCTGAAAACTGACAGCTTTCAGAGAGAAATGTTACATTACACCTTGCTTGCAAAACCTCTAGTGAGAGCCAAGGTGCCCAGCAACGTCTCTGCTCCCTTTAAGAGCAGATATTTGAAATCTGTCCGTTTTTCTCCCTTCTTTCCTTCACGCCTTGCCTGGTTCTTTACAAAGAACAGAAGCAATCTTGTCCCACTTTGGTAACTTTTTATTCACTCATCCTACTTTCATAGCATTTGATACACTCTTTCTGATCTGGTGAATTATTGCATTCAATGCAACACAGTAACAAATAAGGCTCAGGAAGCCAGTGGACCTAGGATTCTCTTCTGTATTTACTTGAAACATGTATTTAGGTATATTTGGTCTTCAACTAGCAGTACTAGAAACTATTTATCAGTGCTTTTGTTTTGCTACCAGAAATCTTTCTAAGTCAGATTTTAGTGATAAAGGACACCAGATAGGTTACAGCTTCTATGAAGCATATGTTTAAAATCATTCCCCGCTCTTCAGGCTGGCATCCATTTCTGTAGAAACAGAGGTGGAAATGGACCATTAGCAGCAATGGGTCAAATTAAACTACTAGTGGTCATATTCTATCACTGATAAAAAACCACCAAGTTGAATTAGTGAAAATGACAATTTTAAAATTACCTTTAAAAAAAGTCTTTTAATGTATTCTTCTGCTCGTCACACTGAGTCTTTGTGGAATGTGGTCACAAACCATCCAGAGCCAGCAGGGAAGTAGAGGAGAAGGAGAACTCCAGATCACATGCAACAGCTGGAAGTAAAAAGCAAAACAAAACACAGATGAAACTTTGGAGTTCTAAAGCCCCCAAAATTAAAATGCTAATTTAAAACTGCATTTTTTTTTTAAACAGTGACTTTTTAACACTTTTTTGTTTAAAAACCCCAAATTTTCCAGTACTTTTAACAACTGAAAAGAGACTCTTCAGGAAACTATTTTTCTTGGAGAGAAGCAGCTACCTAGATCACAGGGATATTTAGTAACTAATCACATATTCTGTGATATCTTGTTTTACCAGTGCAGACTACCCCCAAACACATGAAATAAGGAAGTCCAAAGTATTTTCTGCAATGTAATTGCAGAATGCTGAGCTGTAAGAATGCTAGACTTAAGGTCTCTTGGGATTACTGTTTAATAGTGTGGTACAGATACTGAACCTCACATTTCTTTTATTGTGGTGAAGATCCTTTTCCATTAATGACATTGGTCCAGCTTTCTAAGCATGAGAAGCTTCCTTTGTGGGAAATCAGGGCAATCAAAAACAGTTTTTCAGCGGCTGCTTTCAAGCTTAAGGGTGCATGTGCTGTGCTTTATTTGCACATTACATGCACCACAATATTCAACTGTAATTTTTTGCTCTTCTGTCTTTATGTGCAGTTCTACATATTCTTTCTACCTATTCTACCTACCTATTCCTTCTAAAGTACCTATCTACTGCACAAGGCTTAAAACATCATCTAGGAGTCTGTGCTGCAAAATCATCCTTCTATCTGAAGATAGAGCAGCAGCATTTCTTCACAGCAGTTTGGATGCCTAGGGATCAGTAGCTTCTCCTCTTTGGATGAGTTTCACTCCCCTCGCAGATGGTTAAAGGATGAAAATTACATGCTTAGTATTTTTTTTCAGGAATTCTGCCTGATTTCTACAGTGCATTGATATAAAGGTCAAATTCCATTAGCTTCTGCCAGAAAATTCTCTGAATTTTGTTCTTTCCAGAACACCCAATTAAGCAGCACTCTTGTCTTAAAAGTGTTTCTTTTTTGGGGTGTTTTGTTAATTTATTTTCTTCCAAAAGAAATGTTACCTTTGTAAGCCTTTTGTTGATTTCTTTATTTAGCTCCATTATTTCAGCATTTAGTCTTCAGCAGTGGGTTGAGTCCTTTCTTTCATTCTCCAAAGCTCTCAGGAGCGAAAAAGAACATCATGTTCTTGTGGACTGCCCAGGACACATGCTGCACAGCTGTGCCAAATTTGCAGCTGACCAATTGGCCTATGCTGCAAGAAGAGTAATTTTCAAAATCTACAATCGTTTATTTTAATGCGTGCCAGATAGGCCAATTCACTGTGAGAATTCTTTGATTTTATTGACGCTTAGAGACTCATCCAGTTCCCAGTGAAGTCAATGGGTGTCCTTCCAGTCCTTATAGCAGGACTTGGATGAATGTCTAAGCAGGCAGAACTGTTTCCTGTCACCTATTTTGCTCACTGAGACATACAAAAGATTACCAACTCCCATTCTATACCATCTTATAATGGCAGTTACCCTGGAATTTGAAGGAATTGCATGATCTTTAAAGGTAGCTAGCAAATTAAAGGGGGCAACTGATTTAAACTAACAAATTCCCCAATGATAAGCCCATTTTGGAAAGAATAAAAATGACATTATTTTATTTGGCTTTTTTTCCAAAAATAACATACCTTTTGGAGTCCTAAGCCCTGTTCAGCTGCATATGGTGGCTTGTTTGGATAAAGGAAGTGCACAAACAAGGAAATGTTAGGCATCTAATCTAAAATACAATGATGTGATTTCACTAGCAGAGTTTTTAAAAGAGTGGGAGCAGGCATAACTCAACCATAAAATGTTTTGATTAGCATTTTATGTCTGAAACTATTTCAGACTGAATATTTCAGTTTACAGTGCATATAAACAGACTTACGAAAACTAGCATTTACAGAGATGAAATCATAATCTGGAAGACTCCAAACTCAGATGACATTTGAGTCTGAAGCCAATAATAGCATCTCCTCTGCAGTGTAAAATCAGCAGGGCAGCAGAAATGTTCATATACACTGTTAGTTAGTTGTATGTTAATTTATAAGCATGAAAAGCACGTACACTCTACATGCTCTGATGCATTTTTTGGTGCATGCAAAAAGAAAAAACAACTGGACTGTTCAGGGCTTTTTTGCACCAATATAGAAAGTTGTTGGAATAAGACTCCTGAAAACAAAAAGAGAGAAGGTTGCTTATTGTAAGCACAAAGGTATGTAACTTGTCAGAAGTGTATCTAAATTAATGTGACATATCAAGAAAACTGTTTAGTGGGGATGTCTACAGGAAGGTAAATGCTACCCTGCATATAAGAGTGGGAGAACCACTTAAAATGTTATTATTCAAGGCACTTGAGAATACCTCTATGCAACAATTTTGGTATGAAGAGCATCAACTAGATGTGGCATTTCCATCTCCACTTTCACTACAATCTAACATAATTTAAAGTGCACTGTTTGAAAAAGGTACAAAACATTTTTCTACATTTCTGTAAAATAAGTAAAATTCTATTAAATTAGTAAAGGAAAACACTAAATTTAAAGCTGAACAATTATAGAAGTAGTCATGTTAGACTGCAAGAGAAAAGGAAGAACAGACTTTCCTCCAAAAAAACAAGAAAGAGAAGAATAAAAATCTATGTCACTGCAAACGTTAAAATTCGATCGTTTTCTTACTAAAATGGTATTAATTTCCAGTTGTATTGTTTTCCAAAGAGAAAACAAAGTCAGTCATAGAGAGCTGACAAGATCATGTGTGACAGATTGAACTCAGTTGGATGACAGGTGCCACCCTATCACTCCTCTCCACAACTTGACAGGGGAGACCAAATACAACAAAAGATTCATGAGATAAGAACAGGGAGAGATCACAAACACATTACTGTCATAGGCAAAACAGCCTCGACTTGGGGAAATCAACTGTATTTATTACCAATCAAATTACCACAGTAGAATAATGAAAAGTAAAATAAATCGTAAAAACACCTTTCCCCGGCACTTTCCTCCTCCCTGGGATCTAGCTCCTCCCCTCCAGCAGTGCAAGGAGATGGAGAACAGGGATTATGATCAGTTCATCACAGGTTGTTTCTGATGCTTCTCAGGGAGAGGAGTCCTTCCTCTGCTCCTGCATAGGGTCCCTCCACAGGAGAGAGTTCTCCATAAACTTCTCCAGTGTGAGTCATTTCCATGGGCTTCCTGCCTCCATGGGCAGGTCTTCACGAGTGTGCAGTCCTTCAAGAACTGCCTGGTTCAGTGTTCGTGCCCCACAGGGTAACAGTCCCTACCAGCAAACCTGCTCCTGCACGGGCTCCTCTACCCACAGGTCCTGCCAGGAGCCTATTCCAGCACAGGCTTCCCACAGGGTCACAACCCCCTCTCAGGCATCCACCTGCTCTGGCCTGGGTCTCCTCCATGGGCTGCAGGGGGATCTCTGCATCCCCAGGGACCTCCATGGGTTGCAGGGACACAGCTGCCTCACCATGGTCTGCACCATGGGCAGCAGGGGAACCTCAGCTCCGGTGCCTGGAGAACCTCCTCTCATATATTGCCAATCTGCTCTCCCCTGAGCCCAATTATATCTGCATGATAACTTATTTTTTGCTTCTTAAGTATGAGATCACAGAGGCATTACAACCTCCTCTGGCTAGGCCTTGGCCAGTGTTGGGTCCATCACACTCCACTCTATTCCTGCTCTTGCCAGACCTTTAACAAAAGAAGACAACTGTGATAAGAAGGACCAAGAAATTACTTTTCATGGGTCACTGTATCTGGGGACCTACAAAGTCCAGATTTTGTCCCTATATGAGGTATGCAAATATATGAAAAGCATGGAAATCTGCCTCAGCTACTAGAGTTAGTGCAGTGGCTAGCTAGGATAGCACTCATCACTTATTCATGGTACAACATCATTAACAAGGTTTGAGCAGACAGAAGCTTCGTAATCCTAGATGCTATGTTAGCACAAAGAAAGGCATCCTCTTCTTGGAGCAGGAATTGTAAAGTAAAATGAGTAGGTCTTAAATCCCTGTTTCTGCCTAAGACAATAACGTCCACTTTTCTTAGACTGTCCATGAGCTTAGCAGCACATTCAGTCATTTCAGTCCTTGTCTGAACAAAAGAGTGGCTTGTACAGGAGAAGATCATGAAGATGGCAAGAGTGCAAAAATGATGTAGGTAATATGGGTGAGCATGCATGTGTACAAGGTGCAAGTCATGTCATCTGTCTTGGGGTTTGCTATTCCCTGCATTTCTTTACTAACCACTATATCATCAACAGTAGTACCAAAAGACTTTGCGGGGCAGTGCTTTAAGTTAATTTTCCTCTGTATGCTGTGATGCACTGAGTGAGATAGGGAGTAGATCCAGTACCAAGAACTTTTAGTTATTTCTTGGTAGTACACAAGTGGAAGAGAGTTTCTGGACTACATACCTGACAAACAGAGCTGGGACTGCTGGTGCTGACCAGGGCTTCATTCTCTATTCTGCCTGCCAGCTACACTGTTGAAAAGGGAGGCTGCATAAATATATACTTAGGGCATTGCACCAGGCAGTGCTGGTGGTGAGGGCAGAGCACTGATTTGCCCCTCCAATCACCAGGTCTGATTTTAAGTCACACCAGTGAACTTTAAATGGAAGCATGAACCTAACTGTACACAGGAAAATGGCCCCAGAATACAAAAGGACAACCACTCCCTCTGAAATCCCAATTAAAGTAGCAATGATGCTTATATTGGTCATTAAACCACCTTTTGGAGAATGTTTACTAAAAATGAGCCAAACTGCTCTTTTAGCTTGTTTGCAACAATGGACTTCGGTGTCCTATAAGAGAAGCAATTTATGTTCAATTAATAAAGGAATGGTCTGTGTCTGAAATAATACTCTGTTTCATATGGGCTAAAAATTTGCTTAGAAAGTTCTTGATAGAGATCTCAGATACAGAAGAGGAAATTGTTACTAGATCCTTGTTCAATTATTTTTACTTTCAATGCTGCCTCAATAATATACACAGACTGCCCACTGAAGAATTCCAACTCTCTTTCTCAGAGATAAGCATACCAACAGTCAAAACGTTCTCATAAAAGATTAAAATTCCTTCCCATATCAACAACAAATTAGTCATTCATTTTCACATTCTTGCACAGTGGAATCAGAAAAATATAAATTATTAACTATTGTTACACTCCATTTAGAATAGCAACTATTTTAGTTAATTGCTTATTTGAGCATGGCTTATAAACAAATGAGAAAATGCACTGTAAATTTTAGCACTCGAGTATATAAAGTGGATTCGACCAGAAACAATGTTAGCATTTAGCGGGGAGATTTGGGGAATAATTCTTCATAGGATTAACTCTCAATACAAAAAAGATTTGCTGAAGACTTTCATTTTCCGACACAGTAGTATGAAAATGGATCAAAGTGTTTAGGATACTATTTCTGTGGTATGTAGCGCTTATAAGTAAATCTCTATTTTCTTACATCCCGTAGTGGAGAGTATTTTTATTTGTAGATACATGAATATGTTTACATGCATTTGTGATTATTTAATAATTTTTTGTGGTAATTTAATAATAAAATCCAATGAAATTTTGCCCATTAATTAGATGAATAATTATGCCAAGAATATTTAACACTTTAATTCATGACATTCCAGAAAGAGAATCCTTTACACAGACCAGTCTGCATTGTTTTACTATCAATAAACTCAAATACCTAAATAAACTAATGGCTTAACTAAATATGTGCTGGTTCACCTAAGGTGAAATTCTACAAGTAGGCTTCAATGGGACCCAATACAAGGACATGGAACTACGTGGTTTGGTTCCTTTGTGGGACAAGATATGACAGTAGTTTTCTAAGGAGTAAAATAATGTCTCACACAGGTAAAGTAGGTCCTGAAATTAAAAGGAATGCTCAGTGGAATGTATTCTATCCAGAATGCAAGGTAGTGAACATAGACATAGAGAATCAGCCAGCAATTTTCTGGCATGACAGAGGGCTGCACCTGCCTCTTAAGGGTTTAGATCAATGAATTAAAAATTGTATTGAAACATAAAAGTCAGAGAATATTCTTTTTTCTTTCTTATACATTAGACACAGTCCTACTGGACTGAATTAGTGATCCATCATAGTACCTCACCAGGATCTTGCTCACCTCTTTGGTAGATGAGAAGGCTCTAGCACATAAGCTGTAGCTGGGTGATTTGGACATAATGGACTGCAAGCACAGAACTTTAAGCTTTCTGCTCAGATTATAGAAAAAATAAAGGCTAGTGAGACATCAGGACTTCTGAATTGTTAAAGCTGTAGACCTGCTAACTGAGGCCTAAGTTCTGCGAGCATATATGGGAAGAAGGAATTTGTGCACTTACTCTACTGCTATAGACCAGGTGCAGGATACAGTTAATATGCAAAGTGTGAGCTCACTGGGCAAAAAGTAGGCTCTGCAGAATCCTAGCAGGTTTCTCAGCATTGCATCACTCTTCTCCTTTGGATCCGTGTATTTTTTGATGCATTATGGAACAGAAGTAACTGCCACTAGCTGGAGTCTGACTGCAGGGTGTGCACTCTGTGGCTTTTCATTCTGGAGGTCCTGAGCTTGATCCTAAGCCTGACTGTCCAGTCCTAGGAACAACCCCGAGGGATATCATGCTTCTCTGCCTTGCCAGACAGCAACACTGAATCAAGGTCAAGGTGCTCAAGTCAACTGAAGTTTTCATGGAGAATGAAGCTACAAAGAGAAGCAGCACTGCAACAGTACTGAGCAGAGAGGGAGGCACTGGTTGACCTAAACCCTTTACCTACCTCTCATCATACGGCTCTCCAGAACGGGCCTCTTTTTTTGCAATGCCTGTTCAAAGATAAGCATAGCTGGGGCTTGGATCTCACTCATACATCTAACCATAGGATATAAGCCAACAAAAATTGAGAGCAATGGATCACATATATTTCTGTGAAGATACTCCTGCAGCAAAGCTACTATAGATGTATCTTTCATCTTACTTGGAAATTATGAAAGAAAGTTTTTTCTTTTCTATAAGCACACTGGCCTCATCACCAGCATAAACTGGCTTAACATGATGTTTTTTGACAGAGACAGCCAGGGCAGCAAACTGAATATCCTCCTGTCTTCATGGAAGAAGAGTGAACTCTTCAAGAAATACTGAGGCTTCAGAATTAATACTCCCATTGAAAGGGAATTCTACCGCAGTCTACCTCCAAAAGTTGCCTCCCCTTCTTGACAAGGCTCACTGAGATTCCATGGAGCGGCCATATAATATGAAATTAGCACTTGGTGGAAAACAAGGTCACCAGGCTGAGTGGAATTACTTTATTCCCATTTTAGCTTTTACATTAATGTGTGGGACCCTGATACACAGATGAGGCATCTATTTGGCCTGTCCGGGTTTCCACTACAAGTAGTGGAAGCAAATTAAGGTTGCATTGTATAAAAACAGAGAATTTAAATGCTCTTTTAAAAATTCAGAATACATTATACTCTCCAGCTTGAAATAAAGGAGGACTCCCAGCTCTCAGAAAAGACTTTCTGTAGACGATCGGCTCCTTGACTTTTCTTTTGAATAAGGTCTTTTCCAGCTCCCTGCTCCATCACCGAAATGTTATTCTAGCATTCTCTGCAGCATCTTGTAAACCATTAGCAACCACATACGCACACACAGAGAGAAAAAATACATAGGGGGAACTTTCAGTGATCTAAAACTGAGATATTTGATGGTGAATTCAATAGGCCCCATATTCCCCCAGCTCTCCTGAGTGTAACACTGTAGAGCAGTACATGAAACACTATGCACACTGTTCACTCAGACCTCCCTCTGTCTCTCCCTACTCGAAGAAGAAATGCTCTCCAAGGACAACTGCTTACAACTTTTTTTCACAGGTGAATGTACCACACTAGTCCCTGTACCTGTTTTCTTGTGACCTCTATGAGCCACAGTTTTGCTCTCCAGCTTCTCCCATTTTCTTTCTATTTTGACAGATAGTTGTGGCTACCCTAGGGCACAAAATTTGAGCAAGGCATACCACAGGCTCACTCAGACTGGAGTTTCCCTGTGTGACACTTTAGCTGTGAATATATTAAGGCATCTGTCCTGAGTAAGCACTGTGAGAAGGCAACATTGCAGAGATACTGGCCCTCCTTGAACCACCATTTTCTACTTTCTGGCCTTCCACAAAAATCACAGACTGTAGTCTCCAGGTGGTGCAGCTCGATCGGAGACAGGAGATTTTCTTCCCACAGTCCAGGCCCTTGTCAGTAATTCAGTTCAGTCTCACACAAGAATAGCCACAGTTTCAGAACATGTCACACTATTTTAACAGCACTTCCTCTCATCAGCTTCCAAGAAAATGTTTTGCTGTAGCAGCAATTCTTCTGTCCTGCATTTAACCATGATGTTTCCTATGGTGGACCTCACCATATCACTCTGTTCCCACAGCCTGTACATTTTGCATCGTTTCTCCAAAACTCAAGCCACCAGCATTTTCTGCTTCTTTTAAGACTTTCTCTCTAGAACTCACAAATGTCAGGAGTTTATTTTCCGTGTCACTTTTTATGTTGGATACTGTCTCAATCCACTTCTGTACTGACTTCAGCTAGTTCTTACATCTTCAAGGCTATCACAAGTTCCCTCTGAGATCTGACTTACAATTTGACACAGCTGATGAACTACAAGTTCCCAAAATTGCTTTACTTTAGAAAGCTGTGTTTAAGAAAACAGGCCAGAGAGCAGTCCTGTCTCCTAAGAGGCTGGTGACCCTACCATAAGCCACAGTTGCATCACATCTAGGGAGTTCTTTTCAGCAGAAAGTTGCATGAATAATTGCCCTTTGTAACATAGTTTCTGCCTCAGGCAGCTGGCAACTCAAACAAGGACCGTGAGACAGACAACAAAACTCACTTTCATCATGATTTGAGGGGGACTATGGTGTTTTTGCACCAGACACTGGTTTTTGTTTGCCATCTAAACCTATGCTTGTTCAAAACCAACCAACAAATACGTAACAAATAAGTTACAAATATGGCTAGAGACTGCATGGCTCTATTCAAGGTTCATTTTCCTGTCTTGTAAAGGTTATTGAGAGGCGCTCCTTTTCCAAAATGCATTCTGTTTCCAAAGTCATAAAGAAGTGAACTACTTGTTCTCATATGAAATATGCAACAACAATGTATAATTGGTGGGTAANTTATTCTGAGACTTGCTGATAGTATGAAAATGACAACTGAACACCAAGGATAGCACTTTCTTTTTCTGCTACTAACTGAGGGCTTCTCTGGTTGGGTTTTTCAGTTTAGTAAATTCCTGATGTTATTGCCTTGATATGTGCCTTTCGGAAAAACCTATTCCCCATTTTCTTTTCAAATAAAATATGATTTAAACATCTATTCAGTTTATATTGAAATATATTAGCTCACATGCATTTGTCAAACCCTAGTTTTATCTAATTAAAAAGGTTCACTAGTAGTACATGCAAAATAAATATTCTCCTAGAAATGTTGCATATAATATATTCGCTGTACTACATTCCAAGTCAAAATGAAAGAAATTAAAAATTCATAAAATCACTGACTCACAGAATAATTTAGGTTGGAAGGACCACTGGGGGCTATTCAGTCCATTCTTTGCAATTCGCTCCAAGCATGACTAGCTTCAAATTTACATCATGTAAAAAGAAGAATGTTCCGAGCACTAATTGTTCTTATAACTGCTTATTTTACAGTGACATTCATTGAATAGCTTTGTAACATTTTTACAGTAAGATATACCTTATTTTAGTACAGCAACTTTGTTGTTGCCATAAAATGACACAAATGCCCTACTCAGATGACAGGCACAAATAATGATCAGGTACATGTGCATATGTGTCAGTTGGTATGCATGTGCACTGAAGAGATCCATGATGAGTCATCTTGTCCTGTAGCTGAAAGGTGGGACTGAAAATCTTCTGTTTGCTGTTCCTTCCTTCCTAGGAAGAGGAGTAGGTACGAACAATAAAGGCAATTTGCCACCATGCATTTTCCTGTGAAAAAGTGAGAGGCAAATGTTCACAGCCCTCTCAATTAACTGAGATTAAAGGAAGCCTGACTTTCTGAGGTGCAGCTCACAGCACCTGTATTATCATTTTGAGTTTGCTCAAATGAGGGCTGTCATGTTGTGTGATAATATTTTCAATTAAAAGGTTGAAATTTTGGAGCTGCAACCTTAGCAGTAGAATGCATTGATACATCTAATTAATCACATTGTAAATTTCTCTGGAAATTTGAAAAAAATGATAGCTCTGACCCATCAGTTTAAACACCAAGCATTAATGTATTTATTGCTGCAACTAAAAAAAAAAGAAAAGAAAAGAAAAAACCAAACAACAACAACAACCACCTACTTTCCTAGTCCAGGCAGCAAGAGGATACTAGATACACTTTTCTTCTGGCTCTGAACCCCTACTAGCTTCACAGGATGAGCCCTAATTTTGTATTTGCTTCCTAGTGCTGTAATTGCTGGAGATGTCACTTTAGATGCATTTTATGTAGGAGCAACAGCACATGTTCCTGCCTGGCAGAATCTGGATTATTCATGCCCATATTGCAGTGAGTTTCACAGGCTCTACAAAAACACATTTGAATTGGCAAGCTTTCTGACGCTTGGTCTTGCATCTTATCCACTTTGCAAGAGAAGGGAGTGTACCACCTATCAAATATCCACATGAGATATACTGTGATGAGTGACTCCTATGAATAATTGATTTAAGGGTCCAGGATACATCAGACAATTGGTAACAATATGTAACATCTTCCACCTTGACGTTATTGGAAGAAACTAGACAACTCTTAAGCTGTAAAAACTGATACAAAATGACTAAATGGTCTCAACCTAAATGAAACTTTATCTGTTCCTGATACTTTTAAACTTTATCATTTCTCCAGAATGAATATTTCCCTGTGATCAGTGTCAACACTGAAAACTACAAGCTGCATCTTTAAGAAAACAGTCTCAATAGAAAATGCAGCTACAAATGGTCCTGGATATTTAGATACATTATTATGTATGGAGGTCTTATTACTCCAAGAAGTCTTATTCAGACAGAGCTGAAATGTTGGTATAGATGTCAGTGCACAAATGATACAGTGCCTGAGAAAACTTCTATTTCTGAGAAAATTTCTGTTCACTCTGCCTTACTTGTCTACACAGAAGACATGAGTTTTACATGGCTGTCAAACCTGACTTTTCTATCATTTAGCATACAGCACTGAAAGAGCAGAGGAGGAATTACTCATAGATTTCATAAAAAGCAGAATCCTTGTTTATGCAATTTTATATGGTTGAAAGATAAACACAGATGTTGCATTTGCAGATATTATATTTATAACATTATTTTATCAGTTATGCTGTGCTTCAGACATGGAAAAACATTGTATATTTATATTTCTTAATTTTTATGGATTTCAAAAAGTTTCTTGACAAAATGTATATTTTCATAGAGTTAGTCAAAATTATGAGACTAAAGAAAAAAATTAAATAAAAAGTCAACTTTCAGATAACTAAAAGTAGTTTGGGGGGTTTCTAAAGTAAAATATTTTGAAGACTTTTCAGGAAGTACTTTCCAGATGTGATTAGCACACAAAAATCTTATTTTCCATTACTTTTGTGTTCTAAAAATGTGATCCAAAGCAGACTGGTGAAACTCCTTGCTGACAGATCATATTGCAGAAGCAAGGCCTTATGTTTTTTTACAACTGCAGTTGTCTGGCTTTCAGGTATCAGGTGGGAGCAGGGGAGAGATTTTTGGTCCACTTCGATTTGCGCAAGAAAATTCATTTAAGAGAAAGTATAACTTTTCAGGGTTTATGCCTCCTTCTGATAATTTGTGTATATGTCCATTTACAGAACCACAGAAGGCCTCCAGTGGCCACCTATTCCATTTCTCTGGCTGAGTCAGGACAACTGGTGTTTCTGCCAGGTAGATGTTTGACTACCTTCCTAAAAACATTTAATGATGGAGATTCCACTACCTCCTCAGGTGGCTTGTATCTTGAAGAATGGAAAACAACCTTAGATGTCAACTGTGACATGAACATAAACTGGAAATGAAACTGGAAATGTCTGTTAAGGCAGATTTGTCTGATTGGCTGAGATATCAACATTTATTGCTATGTCAGCGATTTGGCCAGATAGAAACCATTCTATCCTTCCCACAGAACTGAAATAAATTCAAACCAAATCACATTGTGATGTCCTGCATGACTGGCATCCTTCCATTTTTAAAATGAAAGTTGTTAGGCTTACTTCTCTGATTCTTAATGAGATAGCACGTTTTGCTTCCTTCTTTCCTGAATTTCTCTGTCTTATTTTTAGCACAGTCTTTTCCTTTACATGCTAGAAAGCTTTTAAGCAGTGAAGAAACTTGTTTTTCATGCTACTGTTTCGACTTCTGAAACACACTGAAAGCTACATTTCTGAACAGCAATGTTTCTTTGTCCTGGCTATGACAGGAAAACATCACCATTCAGTCTTTGATGCTTGTCCTTCTTGTGATCCATTGTATTTATTTTGCATTTAATTCATGTCTACAATAACCATGGATAGTTTTTCCTGTTGTTTTCCTGACCCCCCATTCCTCTGGGAATTTTACATGAGTCATTTAGCAATGTGTGCTAGTAGAACAGTATAACTACACTGTATGAAATCATTTTCATCTTTGGGAGTAAAAAAGGATGTATGCATTGATTCTCTTCCAATTTCTTCCCTCAAATCAGCTGGCTGAAAACCTCACTGCTGCCGGATGGTATGATATTATGCCACAAATCACAGGACTCTCTTCTGAACTTAGTAAATGACATATGCCATTAGCATTCATCACACCTGAGGAATATTGCAATAAAACTCCCCTGCACAGTCTCTTCCCCCTTTATCTATGCTATCCCAGGAGATCAGAATGAGCATTGATAAAATCATAGAATTATTTATATTGGAAAACACCTTTAAGATCATTGAGTCCAACTGTGGACTTAACACTGTCCATTAATCTAGATATCTTACTCCACAAATGGATTTGCCTTGACATCATATAAGAAAGAGAAGAAAATCTTCCTGCTTAAAATGTGCCAGTAAAGAAAAAATATGGAGTTTGCCAGTTGAAGTGGAAGAGATCCTATACTCTGGAAACTCTGCTTTCCCCACAAACCCTCTGATGAATGTGTTTTTTCCTCTCAGTTTCCATACTTTAAAATTTCCTTTCTAAGATCTAGCTGAACTTCTTTCTTAGAGGAAAAGGAACTTCCAGGGTAGATCCTCTGCAGTGCTGCACGACCTTTACCACAGAAAGCTTACCCAGACATGAGATGCAAGGGTTCAAATCATCCAACTGCTACTAGTACTGAAAAGAAGACCTGCTCACTTTTTTACTGCATTCTCCTAAGCAGCTTCTAACACAAATGTTCAAAAGGTCTCCTGACAGATGGAGTCTACAGTTGTCTTAGCAAAAACATGTGTGTATGGCTTGTACCTTGATAATCCTGCCCTCTTACCCATATTATATCTGTCTTCTGCTTTCCATTCACTGTTGCCTTGAAAATCCCCCCTGTTAACATGCTGCGTCAATAACTTAACCTTTCAATTGGTCAAGAATATCCTTTTCAACAAACCTAGAACTAATCAAACACATCTACATGCATTAAATTCTACTGTAAACTTAATGTGCAAAAGCTTTATGCAGTCGTTAGGATCCCCTGAGAATCACCTGATGGAAGAAGGAACATGGTTTTCAACTTATGTATTCTCCTTTTTGTCTCCTGGGGTACTGCTTTGCAACATTCCTAGAGCAAACCTCATTGTATAACTTTCACCTACCAAGATTAGACATACAAAACTATTCCTGTAGACATTCAGATACTGCTAGGATCTGTGGCGAAAAAGGTGTGAAAAAGCTGGAGTGACCTTGAGACTGAAGTCACAACAGGCATGACAGCACAGCCAGCGAGGGCAGGTGCTGCTGTTGCCTGCTCTCCCTCTTTTGGGTCCCTTTCTTGCCTTGATTGACAGAGCAAGCAGCAGGTGAGATGCTCAAGGTGAAATCAGAAGTCAAGTTCAGGGAAGAAAACTTGTAAAGAAAGCAGAGACCCAGATGCTCAGCTACTGCAGAGAGGAAGCAAGAAAGAGGTCCTGAAATTTCCCCTGGAGGCTCTTCCCTCCACTGATGGATACCATGCCAGTAGGGAGGGAGCACAGACATCAACTCTAGTCCTGCATTTCACCTATGGGACAAGTCTAGTCTCACCAGCTAGGAAACACTACTTTAGAGGTTTTTAGTTCCCCTAAATACCCATTGTTAGACCAGTGCCCACGACTGGCATTCCAACCAGCCAGTCTGTCTAATCCCCTCCAAAATCCATGCTGTTTTTGCCTTCAGCAATAGCAAATGCCAGAGACAGCAGTCTGGATAGAAGAAATGGAACATTCTTTCTTAATTCTGCTTCTGCCTGCATTTTGAATCACACAGAAAAACTCATTAAAAAACCTGTATGAGACAAGAGCTGCCATTTCCCTCAAAAATTTTACTGTTCACTATTTAAACTGTAGCAATGCTTTTGCTTGTGTACAAACAGCAGTCTCTATTCCAACAGGAAGTGTTAATTTTAAAAGTCATTCTGTGTTTTTAGGTTGCCAGATAGACAACTGAAGGCATTTTTATCATCTTTCAGGATCTGCATCCTGGAACTTCAAGGATGCAGCCTTGCAGTGCTCTTTCACACCCCTGTGGGGTCAGATTCATGCTGTCACCCTGTAGGCCTTAGGAACTGTCATCTTCTCCCATCTGCAGTCATGAAGCTAAGTGGATCTTAATGAATCAATGGAAAAATCATTAATGGGTGCCAGAAAACATCCTTGTAGTGACTCTTGGAAGCTTGAAAAATTAGGAACAGAACAGGGAAACAAGGAAAATCCTCTGCAAATAATAAGAGGCCAGTGCAGAGCACCTTTTAAAGCAATTGTAACTAACAATTGATTCCCACATATACCCCATAATGAGTATAATAAAATTTTTTGGTTTAGAACATTTTTCCAGACTGATACCTCCAGAAGTCTAAGGATTCCGAAACATGATCTATTGTACCTGACAGAAGCTTATAGTAAAACTGGTCCACTTTTCCTTTCTGTTGTCCGTGATCAAATTACAAGCTAATCCAGTGTTTCAGACTGGCAAACTAAAACAAGATGGACTATTCTCTCCTGCCCAGACAATACATACTCTTCCTCAGATTATAAAAGTTCAGACTGTCTCACTTTACCAGACGTACAGTTTCTTACACAGTATTTCAAGGCCGGATTCTTGCACTCTGTCTGCAGCAAACACTTAGGATGTTCTGCGTTATCTCTCTTTTGGCTGGTCTTAAGCAGATCAGCCCTTGTACTTGCATTCATAATCACAGGCCTCCGTGAACCTTTACCTTGCTTCTTGCATGGCTGCACTTGCACTCCTTCCCTGCCAACCTGGATGTGTTTTATCTTCGCTTAGACCACTTCGTCTTCTTTCACAGTGACAGTCGTGGTAACACTTGTACACATACTTAGTATCTAAACAGAGATCTGTCGGAAAGCGGTAGATACATCTGCAGTATGACTGTCTTGCTGCAACCTCGTGGTGCTGTGCCACACCCTGATGTTGTCAGATCCACTGCAGGTGGTGTGCTCCTTGCAGCACGGACTACGTAATTTTATTCTGCACTGCACGGGAACCTGTCAAACCTGGGCACTGGTAATCAATGGTATCAACTGGCGGTCTCTCTTGCTGCAGATGGCTGCCCCCTCCACCAGGCTGAAGTTGAGGGGCGTGTGGGCCGCCGCTCCCGATGGACGGCACTGGGCTGGCAGGGCCATGGGGAGGAGTGCGGCCACTGGCCGCCGCTGTTAGGCGGCGCCGGGAGAGCAGTCCCGCAGCGGGAGCCCCAAGCAGTCAATCGACGGGGGAGAGCTGGCTGTACTGTACGGCCCTGCTCCGCAGGCAGCTGGGCACCCACGGCCCACGGTGGCTGGTTTTGTTCTAGACACACTCCACCAGCGTGACACCACATCAGTATGGAGGGGCGGGAAGGAAAAGAGAGGAGCAAAATCCCCAAGGAGGAACCAGGCAGACGCACGTGTTCCTCTCGCTGCCTCCGCTTCCCGGCCTGGACTGGCTTCCCCGGGTTGAGGCGGGGCCCGAGGCTCGCAGGCACCGCTGGGCGCCGCGCCCGAGGACGGCGACCCAAAGGCCCCTGGCCGCGGGGGGGAGCTGCGGG
>VYXC01003642.1:295943-316706 GCA_013397175.1 Platysteira castanea | reverse complement strand
GCCCGGTGCTTCCTGGACGGGCAGGGCGAGCGGCGCGCCGCGGCCACCTCGGGGCTGCCCGGGAGCGCCGGCCCCGGGTGGCGTGGGGAGCCGGGCTGGTGCCCGCGCCGGGATAACGCCCCCGGGGCGGCGGAAGGAGTGTCCGTAGGGATCGCTGGGGCCGGAGCGGGCGGCGCTGCGTCCTGCCCGCCTGTGCCCTGGGCTCCGCCATCGTCCCCGCGCTGCTGGGGAGCTCCGGCTCGGAGCAGCCCTGCCCCGGCGGTGGAGGGGCTGCAGGCCCCCGAACAACGGCCCCTTGGAGAGCGACTGCCCTGCGGCCGGGACTGCAGTCGTTGCGGGGCTCCGGAATGGTTAACCTGCCTGCCTCTTAAACGGGACGGAAGTTCAGACTGTACTGCTCTCCTAAGTTTTAAAATTATCATTATTGATTTAATTATTCTGCTGCAGTGGTCTTGATGCTCACCTGCCCTCGTCCATAGTTCGTAGCCTTTATAAGGTCTTTGAGATGTTTCAGAATACGATGTGCTGTACAGTGTTCACAGTTCTTATTCAATGTGTATGTATTTGGACTCGTTCAAAGTCTTGTGATAGAATCTCCACAGATTCAAAATAATTATTTCATCTTGGAAGTGGTATAAAGGTATTACTTCGTGATACATCATGGACCTCACTTTCTTGAAGAAAATACTGTTCTGATGTGGTACTTAACTTGGTCGTCTCCGCTTGGAGAGCGTACTTCAGAGAAAGCTGCAGTTTGAGTCACAGGTGTGTAGACACCTAGTGGGGAGAAGAGTCGGTCTCCAAGCAAATTTCCCCGCTTACCCCTCAATTCTCATTGTTTCATTGTCTCCGTGACCATGTTAGTCAAACTCATCCTGCAGTGGAAGAGAGGCTTGTGTTTGGCACTGTTTCTCTAGGGATTTTTGGAATTAGTATTAGAGAGATTGCAGTACAAGGAGATATGGTTATTAAATTTGTTAATATAAGGGTGAAGAAAATCTTTGCATCTTGTTTTGGGGTTGCTGTACCAGTTACACGTGCACACCCCTCTGGTATCAATGTGCATGCATATGCAGTGTAGAAGTTTGTATTCTCCAGCAAAGGAATGATAGCTTGTATGGAAGGAAACACTGGGGTACCAGTGAAGTGGGAGCCAGATGACATTTTTAACAGGGGAAGGAGAGGAGGGTGAAAGGGGAGATTTCATGTCCCCTTCGTTTTCCACCTAAATTTGTAGGAATGTCTTGAATTTTTCTGTTGAATTTTAAATTTTATCACCACTGAAATGCCCAACATAAACCATTCTGCTGAGAGACTGGAATTCTGCCTGAACTCATGAATGTTTCAGTGGGATCAAGCTCTTGGACACTAAATAAAAAGAAAATGAACATTGATTCTCTCACAATACTTCTTCCTCCTTTTCCATTTGACCAGCCAAATGGAAATCCAGTAGTACATCATCTCAAATTGAGCAGTGTTTCTTCCCTGAAGTTTTCAGTTTGGTTGTTTTAATCTATTTAAGATGGTGTCCAAGCTATTTATTTTAGGACTAGCCAGCTTAAGTCAGTTTAAGTCAAAATGCCTGAGTGTAGAGCCATGTAACTTCACTTGGAGTAAAGGGAATTTTCTAATACAGGATCTTAGCAGAACAGTCTTTTGGATACACCATGGTGTTACTGAGCAGGTGTGGAAAATTGGTGTTTGTCCCTGTGTTAGGTCTGTCTCTAAGGTTCTTGAACTCTAAGATTTAGATCATTCCCAAACCTGACACATAGTAACAGTAGAAAAAGGCATAAATCCAAGAAGTTCAGAATGGCTGACACATAGGAGTGTCTCCAGGCACCTGAACCATAGCTCAGTCTGGAGGTCGGATGCCGGGAACTCTGTACTGAGGGTAGTGCTGATAAGTGAGTATGAACAGGTACTACAGCTCTGAGCCCCAGGGAAGCTGGATCTAGGGAAACTTCGCTCCCATAACTTCACTGAGTTTTTCTAATCTGATGCATGTTTTGAGTTTTTAAAATATGCTTTAAAATTGTCATAAGAAGTTTTTATGTTACTGCAACATTTCCAGTTCAGAAGATGCGTAAGAGACACAAGTACTCATTTTAAATATGTGACCATAAAGTTTCTATGAAACATTTGATAAAAGATCAGAGGAATAGATCAAGTCAGTTGAATTATGCAGAGTTTAGAGGGCTTTGTTGACTGCCAAATGCCTATAGGCAGTAGGAGTTAAATATGTAGTTGTAACAGAGCACTTGTTGAACATTTCTTAAAAAGAAAATAAATATTTCAGAGTATTTAAAGCAGTCAAAGTGGTAATTTTCTAGCAGGCTTTGCTCTGTACATAGTTGGTTTTGATTGGAAACATTTATATTCATCCCAACACTTGGATCTAAAGTGTGTAAATACTTTTTTTTTCTCTTGCTACATGAAATGGGAGAAATCCATGCTTTTGTAAAGGCTTCTCTGCTGTTTATTTGATACATTGATACTTGTACTTTTTCCCTAGTTTTTGTCGGTAAACTTTTCTCTGGTAGAAGAGGCAAAATGAAATATCAGTGAAACTATTCATTAATTGCAAAGTCTGTGATGTTTGGTAGCATCAGGTAAGCAGCATAGTTTGGTTTTTCAGAAGTGGCTGCAGAAATTTCTAATTAAAACATTGGTGGGAGCTGGGTGCCTAATACACGTGGATAGATTTGCAAGTTGTTTAATACTTGCACGCAAGCTTTTTTGAACTAAGAAGTTTAATTCAGGCTCAGATAATTATTTCCTATGACAAAAACTGGTTGCAAGGGATGATAAGGAAGTTCTTCAAGAACTTAACAAGATTTTCTTCTGTGTTCTGTCACGAGAGATGTTTTGCAACATGCTGCACGGACCTGATGGACTGAAAAGGAGCCACATACAAATTAGGGTTCAGGTTCATTCACTGGCACAGAAAGTCCATATGCATTCTTATAAACACTTCTTAGCTTGTCAGTCATAATTCAAAGGACTTGATGACTGAGACATTAGAAAAAATAGTGTGGAAAAGAGCTGTCAGATGTTCCCTATTCCAGCCCTGTCTTCTGGTGTCTCATTACGCTGTAAAAAGGGAGTGTTTCACAAAAAAAAAAAGAGCTTTCTATACCTTGAGTACATAGTACAAAGTCAATATTTTACCTGCTGGTATTACACAGCTCTCTCAGGTCTTTTATTCAGATGTAGTTTAGGAGTTTAGCACTTTCTGGTTTCCAGTATAGTATTTCAAATTATGATTTGGCTTGTCTTTTTAAGTAGATGAAAACAAGTAACAGTTGAAATAATGTTTAGAAAGCTTTCACTGTTCTATATGTCTTCAAGCAACTGTTCTCTAAATAGATTAGTTTTTCAGTCATAATTTTTCTTTTTACTGTATAGTTGGGCAACCTTGAGCCAAAAGTTCAGGCCTGTGTTCTCTTGCCTTTAATGTAATTTAAGCATACACCCTGATACACTCCTGCTAAAGCTGCTTAGGTGGTCTGGGTGTGCCTGTTTCAGTTGCTGATTGTTTTTCTAGTATTATACCATAAACACATTAAAAAACATCTGGAAGAGGGGGGAGCAGTAAAGCCCCTCTGTAAAAAAGAAAAGAAAGGGAAATATGGTAGCCATCAAGTAAAACTCCTTTTGAATCTTTGGTTCTTTTACAGATCATGAAAAGACACGTTCCTCCAAAAGGTTTTTTGAAATACAGGCTTTGGGATGGGGATTGTTGTCCATCCTCAACCTTGTCATAAACAGGAGGAGACTGTATACCCTAGTGGTCAATGCTAATTACAGTAAGCTCCTCCTCTGTCTTGACAGACCTTTTGTGGAGAAGGGGTTGGCTCTCTGGCTTCAGGGAGATAATATATAAAATCTTGCTACCAGGTTAGATACTGCAATAGAGGAGTAGCTCCAGGGCTTAGCCCTCTCACCCTGGGACTTTTCAGGATCTGTAAGTCACAGAGAAGGAAGCATGCCTCGTACTGCAGGGGTAAAAATTTTATTCAAGTAATTTGACATATATCCTTTATAAAAATGCAAACATTAGCTGGAGATATTTTTTTTTTTTTTGTGCTCTTGCTTGATTTTATTGTTACATAGGATTCTTATGTGGGACAGTCTTTGACGGGGTTGCAGAAACCTCAAGTCATAGGTAGAATCCCAAGTTCACAATCAAGAGAATGTGAAATAATTTAATCAGATTTCTTTTCTCTTTCCAGGAAAAGCATGTGTGCAGAGTTCGGTGGCAGAATATTTAAGGTACGTGGGCAGTCTGTGGCAAATACATCTGAAGAAGGCGTGACTGGCTAAGGAGTCAGCTGAACTTGTGTATGGAGATGCAGAAGTGCTGGCAAGTCCAGGAAAAGAACTAATTGGAAGAATATTGGTAGACACAGAAGAAGTGGAACACTTAACTTCTGCAATAGACAGTGACTCAGAATAAATACATTGGTAAAAACATCAGCAGTGAAAAGCCAGACTTTGGTGTTTTTTCATTCTCTGGTGGATTTTATTACTTAAGAGACATTTTCTTCATCCCATTTAGTACATCCTGAATTTCTCTGTACATAAAACTGTAACTGGACAATTGCATTTTGATACTGTTTAATAACACTTTTGAATGTTAAATCATTTGCCAAGATGAGTGCTGAGGGATACCAATACAGAGCTTTATATGACTACAAAAAAGAGCGAGAAGAAGACATTGACTTGCACTTAGGAGATATATTAACTGTGAATAAAGGTACCTTACTAGCACTTGGATTCAGTGAAGGGGAAGAAGCAAAGCCTGAGGAAATTGGTTGGTTGAATGGCTTTAATGAAACCACAGGGGAGAGGGGGGATTTCCCAGGAACTTATGTAGAGTACATTGGAAGAAAAAAAATATCACCCCCAACTCCAAAGCCTCGTCCTCCTCGGCCTCTTCCAGTAGCACCAAGTCCTGCAAAAGCTGAATCAGAGAGTGAGCAACAAGGTCAGTATTCAGAAGGTGTGTGTATCCCCCATGGTTTCAGGTATTTATGTTTCACAGACTTGTCTGACTGTACATTCGTGTGTATAGCACCTGCTGGTCAGCTTTTTTAGTGTAGAGCTCATTTTAGTCAATTAAGAATTGTTTCTACGTTGTAATATTTAGTTCACACACTTTGTAGTTTCATGTGGTTTCTCAGGCGCAGGGAGCAATGACTTACTGTGAGGTACATCTCACAGGTTGGAAAGTATGCCTAATAGTTCTCCACTGTAAAAACCTAAGTGGAAAATGAGATGCTTAACATTTATTTTAGGTTTCTAAGAAACTGGTGGAAGTGTGTCCTTTTGTGGTTCATCAAACTCACTATTGAGAAAGTTCTCTGTGAGTCCAGTAGTATGCATTCTAAATAAAACTATGTTCTTACCACAAATCTCTTGCTAGCAGCATATAATACATTGTGGTCATGCAGGGTTATCTGTGGCATGAAAGGTAAGAACGAATATTTAAAAATGAACAGTGAGATTATAATAAAGAGAAATTCAGATTTATCTCTTCTAGGGGTTACGGCATGCAGTAGAAAAAAATAGCCTTATATAAAAAAAGGTTAAGCAAAGGAAATAACTTCCTGAGTTGCTTTCTAACCTATATTTGCAACAGTATGTTAGGCAGAACTCAGAATTTTATCAGAACTCTTCTGTTAAGAGAAGAAACAAGTCTTCTGTTTTAAAACTGGAAAAGCTTTGGGGTAAAAAACCAAAACAAAAAACCCCTTCTTCGAAGTGATTTTCTCTCCTTTACCTACTGACATTCAGATAGTTGGGTTTTACAGATCAATAAGCCAAGAACCTTTTCGAATAGACTTTACAGCCTATTGGAGAAGTTTAGAGTGGCTTATATTTCTTCACCTTCTAATACTTCATAAATTCTCTGGGTTTCTAGCTGTAGGAAATAAGAGTTGTACTATGCGATCATGATTTTCACAGTGACACCGTAAAAATGAATAGTATCATCACACTGCCTACACAGAAATGTTTGCAGCATCACTTGCAAATCTGTGGTATCTGTTTATCAACTTCCATCCTTCTGTGCATATTATAAGTTTATATTCAGCTGTGCTGATAACCAGCGAAGATAAAAGCAGAAATACAGAAAAATGTATGTGGCAGCCAAATTGACCTGGCAGAAACATTTCTGTGTTGGTGGGGAATAAAGAGTGAATCTGAACTGGTTTATATAGCAATGTTCTGAAGCACTGTAGCAAGCATTGCTTGCAAGTCTGCAGTGCCTAGGTGTAAATCATTGTTAGGATGAAGGTGGTGGCAGATAAGGGTGTAGTGGCATTTGAAGTTACACTGTCCGTGTCTCTGAAGTCCTTGACCTCTTAACTGCTAGTCATTACAGTCTCATGTTTTCTCTTCCATTAGAGTAGTTCTGAAAAAGGGGTATTTCCTTTGAAAAGAAAAACTATTATATCTTTGATCATTCCTTGTACTGGATATTAATGTGTGCTGCTCAGGTAACACTGACTCTTTTCTTAACCCACCTGTGGAGATAGTTGTCACCCTCCTATGTAACTGTAGAATAAACACGGCTTTTTGGATAGACACCTCAATGCTGACAGGTCATTTTGAGCAGCAGAGACTGGAAAGAAAGTCCCATTCTTTACGTATGCATGCTGTAGTGAAGCAACCAACATCCCAGGCTTCGATGTTTATTGGTTTAAAAAGTAGTGCTTTGTAACTTCCTTGGTTTCTGTACTCATGCTTGCTTGATGCTTCTGTTCTGCTCCATGCTGTGAGCTGGCCACAGCACTGTGCTGGGAAGTCCTGGTGTTAATCTTGCTGTTTCTAAGCCTGCCCCGGGACTGCGTATGCAGCAGACATTCATGGGAGTTTTGGCTGCTGGGAGTTACCTTGGGAAATTCTGCTGCAGATTTAGGGGTCTCTGCTTATATGTAACCTCCCATGTGAGGTTTGTTGCCTGTAGACAAAGTAGTATTTACATGCAATGTGTTTATTTTTAATACCATGGGACTGTGGGAATTGGAAACAAGAAAATGTTCTGATTTAACTGGGAATCTTCATCTCAAGGTCTCCACACATAATCCTGCTGTGCTCTAAAAAGTTTAAGAATCAGCTTGCAATCCAACCTTGTGTTCTTCCGATTTAAAAAAAAAAAGGAGTTCCCATAGCTGCTTTTGAATTAAAGATTTTAAGCTTCGTATAAGAGGCTAGACACCTCCATAATGCCCTAAGATCAGAGATTAGACCCTCCTGAATAAAAAAATTGAAGTTCAGGCTTAATTACTGTTAAAATAAAGTATGCTTTCCTAAAAGAAATTAGGAAAAGTAATTACAAGTAGTCTCTTTACAGATCTGAAAAGATCTAAGGCAGAGAGTGCTTTGAATCTTAGAAATAAATTTGGAAATGTTGTACTGTAAGAGTATTAAAAAAATCAAAAAGGGAAATTTTTAAGTTAGCAGAATGCTACAAAAATTGTAGTAAAACCAGAAGTGAGGACAGAAATGCAGTTCGGATAAAGAACAATGTGGCAAGGTATGTGTGGCTTCACTATTTTTGTGTATGTTATCTAGGGCAGGGAATAGCACAGTTAATATTGTCCAGCAGCCAATGTAATGGGCAGTAGGCCAAAAGATTCTTCCCAGGATGATACTTCTCTCTACACCCTTAGAGTGTATTTAAAGTAAATTAATGTGTAGTGCGAAACTTGCCTGACCAAATATAGTCAAGTTTACATTTTCACTACTTGATGAATTAGAGGTACTGCGGATTAAAATGACAAATTAATGGGAAATTCTAACTTAAGGCTTCTTAAATGTACCTCAGTTATTTGTAATCTCTTCTTTTTTAATTCTGTAAAGAGTCAATTCTGTATGTACCCCTGTTTTGTATATTTTGAATAAGAGTATCAGAAACTTGAGATTTCAAAGAATATATATGCATAATCAAAGGAGTTCCCTTAATTTTGACATATACCTAATTTTATTTTTTGAAGGAAACACTTTTTAACATTTTCAATACTCTTTAATACTTAATTATTCACTCTGAATGGTTTTCTTCCCTGGCTTTATTAAGCTTGATCACTTGCTCATCAGTATCTAGATTGTTTCGTATTAGATCTAATTTGCAATATTTAAGCACAATGCTGCCAGTATTCACAAGGGTGTGTTACTCATACACAAATAATCATAGACATCTGAACAGACTTTGCAGTCAATGAGGCTGGTGACATGGGCGGAGCTGGTCATCAGGCCCATGTCTTAGGCAGTCAGTCTTACTTATAAACAAGGAGCTTCCTAAATATTAAAAGCCAATATGAAAACAAACCACCTTGCTGGTGGTCTCAAATTCCATTAAAACACTTTAAGTCAAATATTTCCCTGTATTTTTATTTTATTTATGACTTATTTAGATTTCTAGAACCAATGGTTAAGACAAGAATTGTCGTTCCTTGGCTGAAATTTTAGGACTGTTACATTTTGCCTGTCTTCCCTTTATCTTTGTCAATAAAAAACTAGATTTAGTCTGATTTTGTGGGGATTTTTTTTTTTTATTGCATCTGAAAGGATATGAAAATAAAGGAGAAACAAAAGCCCCAAGAAGACTCTAGCACCTTCCAGTCTTGGGCCTAATGCATGTCAGAATGATGGCAAGGCAGATTTAATTCCTCTCACTGTTGTGAGTTTCCAAGTGACCCAGCCTGCCAGATTTTTTCCCCACCAGGCAAGGGTGCCTGGATGCTGCTGGGAGGATTGAGGTACTTGCAACAGTGGAGACACAGCATAGGGTTATCTTATTCCCCCCATTAAATATCTGAAGTTTTTATGTGAAGCAGGAAAAATTTTACATGATTGGGGGTTTTTCCCTTGAAATGATTTTTTTTTTTTAAATTGAAGCTACATCAGCCTTGTTCCTCTCGCTTATCCTAGTTTTCCTCAAGTCTTTGCAAATGAAAAATGCATAAGCTGTATGAAGTCCAGGTACGTTTTGCAAACATTGATTCAGCTCATCTGATACGGCTGCGTACATTTAGAGTTGATTCGTACAGTATCATTTCTGTCTGGTTTGTGAAGGGTGATCTTAAGCAGACTTTGGAGCATAAAGCTTTGATTGATGGACTGAAATACTGTAAGATTTAACTTGGAATGGTAAATTCTCGCTTTGAAATGAGGATCAGATTGCAGAAGGGCAGACCAGAACTTTATATGAATAATTTGTCGGTTTTGATGTTTTGGCGCTTCCTTCAACTTCCTGTGTAACTTTAAAGGGTTGTTTATGTTGACACTTTGTACTGTTTCAGCTGATTTTGAGCCTAAAAATAATCTGAAGCTCTTCCTTCTTGTGGTGAAACTATAAAACAGATTTATTTTTTCTAAAGAAAAAACCCAAATTTTTCTTCCCTCTTGTCCTAGAACAGACACAGATCACCAAGTTGCACAAAGATAATGACACAGAACGTTTGGAAACCTTTCTTCCACTGACCAAGTTATGCAATATCTGACAGAGATCCAAACTGACAGAGGGCATAAAACCGTTTGTGCATGGTTTAACTGAATGTGTTGTAGGATTTGTTTCTCTAATTTTGCTATAAATCCAGTGGAGTAATCTATTTGTGAAAACTATTTACATTTGTGTATTGAGGGACAAGAGTGAGTGAAATGCAATGAAGCTGGAGTCTCCATTGGGAAGAAAACAGTCATCTTGCCTGATTTAGGCAAATGGAAAAAGGAAATTATGGGATGAAGTGATGAGTCACTATCTCATGGCAAATACGAATAGTAAATATATTTACCATTCATACCAGAGCTCTTGAATTCTTTCTTTTTAGAACCAGTTTGCATATAAGCCTGTGCCCTGCTTCAGTTGTCAGAACAGCCTTGCAGTTATGAATTGTCATGTCAGTTGATCCTGACTTGCACTGAGAAATGGGGCAAGTTCCTGCCATAAAGCCTTGCTGGCTACTTGTGATCACATTTCTAGGCAAATGTCTAGCTGCCAGGTAAGTGCATGCATCTGAAAACAGAGTTTTTGCCACCTGCTTTATCGCTGATGGTTGCAAAGATTTTTGCAAGCTGAAGTGAGACAGAACATTTTTTTCTCGGTGATATTGTCAGGGTTGATAGTAACAGAAAAAGCACCATAGGAAGCACAGGAATAGGCTTTGCAAGTACGAGTTCAAACTGCACGTGGATAGAAGAGGGCCTGGGTAAGTTCATGGTTGATGCCTGGCCCCACCTGCTGGTGCAGGAGGAAGGGAGCAAGAAAGAGGAAGGGCCTTCAAACCCAGCATCTTCCATGTTGTGTTTTAATCCTCACAGGATAATAATTAAAGTGTGTGTGAGAGAGAGCTTTTTAAAATAATACTTTATTGAACAATAGATAGTCCTGTAAAAAATATATAACTTGGAGCACACAGAACCCCCTTTTAATCCTCAAAGGTGACCTTAGATCAAAAAGTCTTGTGTGGTTTAAATGAATGTTTCCCCCCAACTGTATCAATCTAATTAATCTAATAAAAATAGTGCCTTCTGTTACACATTTTGCATTAAGAAGCTGAAAGAATAAGACACTCCTATTTTGAAGTTGTAACAAATATTTGTCTGTTTTGTATCATACGGATTTTAATATGCCTTTCTATGATTACAACAGTGGCACTATGTTGAGTGACTTTTCTTACCTTTCTTTAGCCTTCTCTTATACGATTCAGTCTGCTAATACCTTGTGCTGACATGAAAGCTCCTGGGGCAGATGTAGAACATGGCAAAGGTGAATTAACCTGCACCTCTCATTGGAATCACCTTGATCTGGTCCTGTAGCTGTGATCCAGGAACATCTGAGAAAAACCTTCACTGGTTAGAAAATAGTTCTTACTCAGGCTTGCATAAGATAACATCAGTTTGTGAGTTTGAGCAATACATGGTACTAAGTGTTTGCCAAGAATGGATCATTCAGCACCCTAAGCAAATGAGCATGCCTACTTAAATAATTGTGTGCTGCCATATATGCAACCAGATTTTCTTGTGTGAAAGAACACAGGTCTGTAACTGCAGCTGGCTGTGCACCGTTTCACATCTGCGTCTTACTCCAAAGCTGCACTCCATGATGAACACCCATGAAATCAATCTGAAGGCTAGAATACAAAGAACTTCTTTATTTTCATAGCTAAGAATGACAAAGGGAATTACACGATATTAAGAGACATGCTTATTTTAACTAGAGAAGGATATTAAGTCCTGAGAATACTTTGGTGAGAATCTGAGTACTTGGGAGAACTTAGAGAAATTTTTTGGCTTAAAAAACAAGTAGTAACTCTGGTTAATAGTTGCTAACTTTTGTTCATGCTTTCAGCAAAGTATGTGTCTAAAATGCAATTCTATTTTGAGATGTTTTCATTAATTGAAGGCAGTTGTGTAGATTTTTTGGGGGGTCTTGATTTTTGCTTGTTTTCTTTTTTTCCACTGTGTTGTAGAAATGCCTGCAGCCTTGGATATTTCCTGAAACCTTTTAGTAAAGTGTTAGCAGGTGTAACCTTTTGTACTAACTTGACTGCTTTTTGTTCAGTCTTTTATAAATGCTGTATGCAGCAGTCCACAACTTAGAACTTTAGCACCAAAATCTTGTTCTTTATTTTCACGTGTTGACCCACTTTATAAAATAGTTTGCGTGTAAGACAGCATTAAAAAATTATATTCAAGCTGACAGCTTTTCAGGTAATAAGATACTCAAGGCAAAGTTTCAAAAACACACTACTGCCCTGAGCCAGGGTAAGATGTAATTGCATATGGTTTCTACACTTTAAAAATATCTTTTGAGACTATCTTGTGCTTCAAAACTACTATGTAAACTATGACTTGAATGATGAAAAAGGTCTTTAACAGTTCAGTTAGCTGTCAGACAATTTTCTCATTAAATCCACTAGTTCTGTTTGTGTACGCTCATCATTTGCTATGTTAGAACATTTCGCAGAGGTCAATATCTGAGATGATTTCTTCACTGGAGATTGTGGATATTGAGGGCAAGAGGTGAGATCTGCCTTTGGTAGGTCTGAACATGCCAGTTTCCACCTGTGCTGGCAAATCACTTGGTGGCATCTGGGATGGGAAGATGCTCCTGCAGAAAGGAGACCTGTTGCAGGAATGGCAGTTACTTTGGGTCCATTCAGGTTGAGAACATCTTGAGCAGCTATTGTATCTTTTCAGTATTTGGTGGTGGTGGTGGTTCTTTTTTAGTGTCTATGTTTTGGAAAATCAAAGTTAACTCTGCTTTCCTTGAGTGTTGTGATACTTCCTTGTAAAACTCATGCACGCTTAAATATGTAAAGATAGTGGCCAAAAGCCAAACTATTCCACTCAAGCACATTAGATTGGTATAGTTCAAGTTGTCTCTACCTTGCTCTTTCTCCTCTGTGGGGTTGCGTTTGTTGGATGCAGTGTGTTTGAACACTCCAGTTCCGTATCCTCCTGCTCACCACCTGGGAAAGAGGGAAGAGTAGTGCAATCTGAGATCTGTAGTCTGAGAGGGAGTGCACTTCTGTGCTGGTTTTTGCTGGGATAGAGTTACCATGACAAGCTTGCAGGAGGCATGGCTGCACCAGGTTTGTATGTCTTGTTTACAGATATAACAGTGAAATTTATTTGTTGGGGTTTGGAGAGAAAACTTAAGCACTATCACCTATTTCTTCCAAGATCTCTTCATCCTGTTTGGATAACATTGGTAGAGAGCAGATAAGCATGGAGGACTAGTCTTGGCAAAGAAACTTTTGAATGGTACACTGCAAATCCGTGTTTCAAAGCATGTTATGGCTTCTCCAGTAGTCTCAAAGAGAAGGCTTTTGGTTTGTGAGGTTGCCTTTTTATTTCCAAGTCCTCTTCCTCAGCTCTTTTTTGCTGGAGGTAGATGAAAGCACTTAAATTAGGGAATTAATGAAAGAAACCACTAATTATGCATCGTGGTAGATAAGACGGCACAGCTGTGTCTGGTTTCATTATCTTTCTATACAGGAACATTCCAGAAATAAGCAGTTAAGGGGAAAAATGTTCAGTCTTTTTCCTATTTGCACATGGTGTTCAACCCTGTGATCACACATTCCAGTCCTCTAGTGCTATTTTTTCATGTAAATTTCATTGCAGTTTTTCGTGTGCTGTGCTTGGATGGAGACAGGAAAATGTCTGTTGTGTTTATGACCTTACCCTTGAATTGTCTGCTTGCCAAGACACAGCTGCTTGGCACAGGTGAGGAGCAACAGAGACCATGGCAAAACCCCCCATCGTTTCCTGCTTTGCTCCTAGTTGACTGGCACATGCTTGAGAGGCATCTGCCGTGATGTAGTCTGCAAAGAGCTGCGAGGAGCCAGGACAGCATGGGGTACAATGAGGTGTGATCTGTTTCCTTGGCCTTCCAGTCTCTGCTGATACATGGGTCTTCTGTGATGGCTTTTTTTAGGTACTTTGGAGTAAAATCTGTACAGATGTTTAAGTACAGTTTAGAATATATTCTGGCCGGTCTGAATCTGCTCAATTGTTCTGAAGCCAGAATAGGGTAGCTAGTCAGTAGCCTAGATAAGCAATTTTATTAGGAAGAAAAAGATTTAGGGAGGCCTGTTGCTCCAGTGCAAGCCAGTTCTGAGCATAAAAATTTTTCTAGTCATCCGTGTAATCTGGCCTGGCCAATAGATAGAATTTTAAGGAACACATTCTAAACAGCGAGTAGCAAAAATTTCTTCTGAAATGACAGAAAATAAAGGACATATGTTCTTTATTGTGAGGGGATTTTAGGGTACAGAGTGATGAATGTTTGAATTCTCTTTGCTGTATTTATAATTCATTACTGTTGATTGAAAGATTAGCATGCATCCCCCACGACTTTCATGTTTTTCTGACTTCCGCTTGGATAAAACTTAGTGCTGACAACTCTAAAAACTTCCTGATAGCCTGTGTGAGCTGCAGCCCCCTACATGAAATGAGAGATTTTCACAATCCCATTATTACCAGGATAATTTTGGGGGATAATATTAAACCACCGGTTGAACAATGTTTACTACAGAGCAACTAGCATAAAATCTTGCTTCTTAGCAAGTTGGAAGGCTCTTCTATTTTTGATACTAAAGCTTCCACTGAGAAAGCTAGTGAGCTGCTGGTGCCTTCCAGAGTGAAGGATGCAGGACTTTGAGTTGCATGTACAGTTTAGCAAAAAAGGGGAAGACAGTTACCAACTGTTATGCTTTTTCTCCAGATGTTTCCTCTAAGACAAATATGTAAAGTTTTATTATGACACAGTAAGAACATGCCAATTAGACGAGATTGGTTGTTTTGTTGGGGGTTTTTGTGGTTTTTTTTTTTCTTCTCAATGTCTGTTTGAACTAAATAGCCAGTCAGTCAAATACAGTGGTAAATTGTCTAGTAGTTTGGATGGAACATGCCTGTGCTTTTTAATGTGAGTTGCTCTCTTCTAAATAGAGTATTAAAATGCTTTATTCAAAATCCTTTTGGATGCAAAGTAAAAATAAAATTATTTTAAAGTACTGATGTTCTTGAAAATATTATACATGATTGGGGGTGTTTTCCTTTACTTGAAGGACTTGTTCATACAGGAAGCAGCAGGTTACTGTTCTACTTTCCTGTAAATTGGTGGCAAAACCCAGCTTGACTTCAGAAGGAACAGGATTGGACCTACAGTCAAGGTTTAGCAGCACTGGGAAAAATCCCACAGTTCTTACTCTTTAGTTTTGTCAGGCAAAATTCCCAATATCTTTAGCATTTGGAGCGCAAATTTAGCTCTTTTTGGAAGAGATTCCAGTATACCAGATTGCATAGAATATGAATGTACATGAAATACTACATCATAAACACTGATGTAAAGAACAGGGTCTGACTGTCCTGTCACGAATTTTGAATACACATAAGGGAAACTCTGTTGTGAGCATCTCTTCTGAGGTCCTGGGGTAATGCAGGGCATGTAATTTCACCCTGTAATTCCTGTTTCAAGCTCATAACTTCTAGATAAATTTAAAGCCTGTTACTAATTAGTCCAAACTGCTTCCTTTAGTACATATTTAGTGTAGATTACTTCACTTTTTATCCTTTTAATGTCCATTACATGGTAAGAAATGTAAATTAGTAGTAAAATGTTTTCATTTGGGAAACTACATGTGTCTAATTGTACTTGATGATGACAGTATGGAGATTATTTTCACCAAGTTATTTTATTTCAGTATATTTGGAACTCTTCACTGATAAGTGTTAAAAATTTGCTTTAGGCTGCTAGATACTTTGGCAGGGCTGATTTTTTTCCTTAGGGCTGCCTGTTTGAGTAACTAATGTGACAGTAATGAGGGTTTTTTATAATTGAGGAAGTGGTCTGGTGACAGTTTTATTTGTATATTCTGTTATTGTAACAAATTATTATATTTAGAATAAATACAGAGTTTTATCACCTTGATGCATGTGCATATAGACAATGAACTGCACACTGAAGTAGGGGAACACTGTTAAGGCTTCAAAACTGCATCTAAAACCTGTCTTTATTCATATAAGTACAACTTCTTTCAGTGTATGCCATCTGATACAATTTTTTAGTGATATGGTTGCCTGACCCTTTTTCCCACTTATTCTTGGTTGTGTTTTTGTTGGTTTTGGTTTTGGTTGGTGTTTTTTCTTTTTTTTTTTTTTATGAGGTTTTCACAAAATTAAAATTGCTTCATTCAGGTTGATCAGTTTGTGATCTTAAGCCACCTGCTCTTCACAGCCTTCAGCCTTCTCTCTGGAAACAGGTTTTTTCACTGATACTTCTGCTCCTTCCAATGACATGACTAATAAGTGTTTCATAGAACTTCATAATGACAAATTCTAAGTCACCTTTGGACACTTTTGTGAGCAAAGGTGCTATCATGGTTCCTGTAAGGAATGAGGTAAGCAAAACAGGCAATTAAAAAGAAAGAAACAAACAAACCTACTGCTTTAAGATAGTTTAAGGTTAATCTCTTTGTCATAGGAGGGTCACATAGATTTCACTTCAAAAAGCTGAATCTGGGAGTAACTCTTAACAGCTCTTAACATGTAAGAACTCTAGCAGTTACATTTCATTGAGGTAACCAAAACCAGGAACCAGAAATTTGACTTTGACTTACTTTGACTGTGTAAGTCTTTTTGTCCCAAGGAGTAGTTACCATTTGCTCACTCCATGGCTGGCTTCAGTTACTGTGTACTGGATGTCCAAAACAATTCCTTGCAGAACGAATCTTCCTGCACCAGCTGGAATCCAAATATAAGCATCAAATCAAAAGAATTACTAGAATGTGAATGCACAGATTCAACAAATATGGTATCATAATTTAATGTTGGCTTACTTGTTCCAAGATTCTGCAAATCCAGAGTTTCAAATTCTCAGTACTTTGTTGTACATGTAAAGCATGTCTCGCAGTAGAATGTTTCAGTGACCCATATGTTTTAAGCACCTCTTTCTTTAGGTATTTATGGTGCATCTCTATTAGTTTTGAGGGGTTTTTTGCTGTATCATAGTTGTGATTCACAATACAGGAATTTTTGCAAATTATGATATTAGTAAATTACAATTCATGAAACTTAATTTTAGTTTCTCTAGTACTAATAAATAACTTGCTTTCTTGAAAGATGCTTTTTCTCCCATTTTTATTTTGCCATGTAATGAACTGCAACCTTGCTTAATCAAGAGGTGTGGCAGTGCAATTTCATCCTACTATGACAAAGTACAAAGTTTTTCCTGGATTACTCTGTTGCTAGCATCATACATTTGACTCCTCTTTCAGGAAACACTAGTTTAGAAAGTGGAAGTCAAGACATCAGTGTGGATGACAGATGGGAGATGTATGAAAAATACTGTTGACACCTGGAATGGTTATTCATTATCTTTCCAGACACACTAGAAACGTGGAAAGAGTGTTCTGCCATGGAGGAATCTGTGCTGTCTTGCATTAGACTCTCTGCCAAATTGGAGAAATTGAAGGATATACTTACTCCAGATGAAGTTTTCTGCACAACCTTTGTGTTTTTATGTTTTTCATTTTTCATCTCTTTAGATGCTAATACGGAAATTGCAGGGTCATTGGGTTTGAGTGTACAAACAGAGCTCTGGAGAACCATGGCATTTGATCTTTGAAAACTATGTATGAATGCATGCTCCTATGAAAACCCAAAATTGCAAAAATCATTTGTAGTGGGCTAGAGAGGTATTTGACAGATTATGTGCAAGTACACACATGTGTGTTTCATTATTTGATTGCCTTAGGAGACTGGTGTTTAAGTTGGCAGATCTACTTACTAAAAGCAAAGCTCTTTGGCTGGCAGGGTTACAGAATGCCTGAAGGACAGAGTCCAAATGCTGAGAGCAACAGAGAGGGAATGTGTAATGTGCAGAAAGCATGAGGAAGCTATAAAGCCAGCAGGAAAAAATAGACTTGAGTATGGTTCCAATTTTTCTGTTGGGCTCAAGTTGATAGCCACGTAGAAATAAAAGCATGAAATTCTCTTAATTCAGTATAAAGTTAATGTTCTGGAAAATACTGTGTTTTCTATCGTGCTAAGTATTATTTGGTTACCTGTTTGCAGCTTGTCAGAAGTCTTGAATCCATGCTTATTTTCTGACTCAAATTAAAGGAAGAAGAAAAAGCAGCTTGTTTTGGGTGTTTACAGACCACTGTCAGACTGTGACATAAGTGGACACTATAACAGACTATAACTTTCTTCTTGTCCTTATTAGCATGACGCAGGACTACACTATTGACTCCCAGTGTATGTTTAATTTCTGCATTTAATATTGTGATACGTAATTTGTAGCTGTCCTGGGGGAAAAAAAAACCAAACCAAAACAAAACCCCAACATAGTCTTTATACATACAAGTTTAGAACAAAACTATTGTGCAAGGTTTCGGAAGCAGCAGCCAAACAATTTGAGTATGTGTGTCTAGAGAAGTCTACACCTTGCACTTCCTTGATGTCTTCCTTCTAAACCTCAGGCAACACAGGTTAGCATATTCACTTGGTCCTCTGCACTGTTCAGTCCTAGCTGAATGCCGTTATAGAACAACCAGCCACCTTGGTCTGTCTCCTAAGACTTCTCAGTTTGAAATGTGGAAAGCTGACAAGTGAAAAGCAGACTACGTAGTGAAACAAGAAAAAGAGAAGCAGAAGAGCTTGCTCCCCCGAGAGATCAAGAAATATGCTATTTTAAAAAACTCAAACCACCAAAAAACAAAAATAAAAGGGAATTTCCCTTAAAATAAGGCCACGGTTTAGATGATTGCTCGTACTGAGATGTCTAAATTATTTTAGAGGCTACTAGTGGCACATTCACCATGAAGGACTAAATCCTTTGGGAGGTAGTAGGTGCTGCAATAAATACATACCTTGTGGTAGCATGGCAGAGCTTAGGTGAGTTACACCAGCTGTCTGCTGCATCTGCCATTTTTGAGGAGCTTTATCTTGTAAAATCCTCAGCAAAGTTCTCTGAAGTTGCCACATCTGAATTAATAAGGATATGAGATTTTTCCAGCTTCATGCAGGCAGTTCATATGAACTATGCTTAAAAACAAGGAGTCATATACCTGTTTGAAATATCAGGTCACTTTAAAATTAATGTATTCCTCTTCCTCCTGTTCTCAACAGGGAACTGGGGTTTTTTTGGAATTATTTTCCATCTGGGAGTTAAGTGAGATACCCTTTTTCCTTTTGGCATGGCTGACATATAAATAAATAAACAAACAAATAAACAAATAAATCCGTAAAGGTAAAATGAAATGAGAAGGTGTTCCCTTCTGCTAGGGCCAAATAAAGGTAACTGTTTTTTTCTTCTGGCAAGATAACCAAGGGATTCCTGTGGAACACAATAACAGAAAAACATAAATGTAAGACTTCTTTCCTTTCCCCTCTTTCTCACTCTGAACCCCCCCACCACCCTGCACCCAGCAGGACAACAACCGTGATATATATGGCATTTTGACAGAATAGCCAATCCTCAGTCCTTGCTGGCCAGTGTGGAAGAAGCCTTACTCCAGCCAGCCAGCAGCCTTTGAGCCTCTCAATCCTCCACCCATTTCTTAATGCGTCATAGTTAGAAGGCCTTTTCACATGTTTGATCACATCTTGTGCCAGTCAGGAACGTATTTTTTACTCCTTTATTGCATCCTATAAGCAACATTCCAAATCAGCTGAGGGATTGTTGCTTTAAGCTCTGTACCTATGTGGAAATTGACATAAATGTATAGATAGAAAGTGCCACTATATTTTGAGATATGGATGGGTTAGAAGACCAGCTAACTTTCTTGACAGGAGCAGGGTGGTGGAAAAACTGGTTTGGGTGTTTTGGGTGTGTGACCTCTAGAAGATCTGTACACCAGCAGCACTTAAATATTCAAGACATTAGTATTTCTTGTCATTGTCATGTATGCACTTAGTAGTCCTCTAAATTCAGAGACAACATTGATCCTGTTACCCATGAATTTTCTTACAAGGAAGTTGGAGAATGTCTACAGCACATTCTTCTGTGCTGGAGTAGGTCAGTGTAGGGCAGGTGCCAGAGAGCAAAAGTAAGGAACGGAAGCAACAGATCAGAGTGCTTCTTGCTCATGTCTTGGGTCTTTGTAGAGGACCTAAGAAGAGCTTCTGCCTCCCTCATTTATTCCATGAAAGAGCTGCTTTTATTTGATCCACCTGAGCTAAAGATCATAGGGAACATGTTGTTAGTTCTTAACCAGATTGACGTTTTTTCTAGTTTTGCCCGCCTGCAGCTTACACCTTCCAAAATCACTTACAAAATATTTCTTCCAATTATTTCATACTATTCTGCTCAGTCTCACTCCTTTACAACACATCGCTGGTTTTCAAGAGAGAGACCTTTTTCTTTGTTTTAGACCACAAGGCACTTTAACACTATAAAGTTACAAAAGGATTTCTTAGATTTGAAGTGTCTGGATTTTCTTAGAGAGGCTTTGTCTCTTGCTTATGGTCTCTTTGCAAATGAATGCTCCCATTGCAGACTGAAATCCTGTTCCATACCTTCTTACGCTGACTTCAGTTAATCTTTGGCTTGCAGATGGTGATGTAAAAATATAGCCAGTTTTTCATGAGCACCATCTTTGTTGTTATTTTCAATTTCCTTATACACTTCCTGTAACCAGATTTTGCACTATGTGAATTTCATAACACAATGTGTTGGTAAGTACTCTTTTGCCAGTTAGAGTTGGTTAACCAGTTGGGACCCTGATGGCTTTGTAAATGTTCATGAAATTCATTGGTCACCTTAAGTGCTAAGTTCTGAATTAAAGCTACTGTAGCAGTGGAGAGTGAACAAACAATGATTTATGCAGAAGAGATCTTTAAGTTCATGCGATAAGTACATCTACTTGATATTGCATGACATCCTTTTTATTTAGCATCTTGGTAGTGCGAAATATACTGGAATAAGAAAATAACACTGATACTGCTATGCAGAGAAATCTCAACAGGACTGTGATATGGGTCAAAAAATCTTAGAGACTTAGAGTTTTCTTCTTCATCTGGAGGTAAAGAAGATGGTGGGATTAACTCTCTGTAGATCCAGTCCAGGATTTTCCTAATAATGTTGTTTCTGTATCTGTGTCAGATCACCCCATGGTTTAATGGCTGTAAGGATTAACCCAGTTTTACTTTCTTACAAGACTGCCTTTCAGCATTGCTGTATCCTGTTGCCACAGCTACAGCTCTAATCTTCTTCTTTTTTCTTCTTCTTCTTCTTCTTCTTCTTTT
>VYXC01003642.1:257734-295853 GCA_013397175.1 Platysteira castanea | reverse complement strand
TTTTTTTTTTTTTAGGAGGAGGAGTAATATTTGATTTGATTTGAAACACATTAGTTTTTTGAATAAAAGTCGTGGTGCTGGAGAGCTGTTACCATTGTTTGCATTTTTTTCTGGGTGACTGCTACACACTCATTATTTTTAACTTCCTCTGTACTTACAAATGTTTCCCGTAATTCCCAAAAGATGAAGGAGCAGTGTTGACTTTTATCTGTCAGCAGCTTCTGCCAGTTCTTTTATGTAAATCTTCCAGATCTAAACAACTTGACTTCTCAAGCATAGTAATACACATTATCTTTTTCTTGCAGTTGTGAAGAGCCTATTCTTTTCTTCTAGATTTCTTGCCTATGGATAGTTTGACAGGAATTTGTTGGCATTCTTCCCCCATTAGTTTCTCTACAGCAAAAATGTAGCAAAATAAAGCATTCTTTCAGAGCAAAACAACATACTGCCCTGAATTTTTATGTATTATGATTATTGAATAAAAAGAGAATGCTTTAAATGTGCTCCTCAAGCAGAGATACTGTCACAAACCAGTGATGGCCTTGCATAAGAAACTTTATGTTACCCAAAAAAAGGAAACAGCAGTGAGGAACAAGGATCCTTTAGAGACGGGACAGCACATTCTTAACAGTATTCTAGCGACCCTGGTATCTCATAGTGGAGGTTCATCCACAGTCCTGTCTTTGTTACAAAGAGCAGATGCTGCTGGAGCACCATTTCTCACTGTCAGTGGTGGAAAGGGAATTGAGGTTAGTAATCTTTGTAGGATAGCACCAGACTACTCAGAAGAAAATACATGTGACCACTTCTTAAATACAAATGGTGCCAGCACATGAACTTGCTCTATCTGTGCAGTTTTATCTGATAGAGGTCACTGAGGTCATCTCACAATGACTTTCCACTGGCTGGCCAGAACCAAAATTTTCAAGTGCTTCCAGAGATGGACCTCAGCATTCTTTCCCTTTAAAGATAGGCAACTGCCTCTCTCCTATTTGTCAGGCATTTCCAGGAAAAAACAGATAGGTATTTCCTCTCCCACTTGCTGGGAAGAACTCAAGAACAAATTGTGGGCCAAAATACTTTTACATGGGAAGTCGTTTTGAGATGAGATGATAGGAAATTCAGATTTAAATAGGAAAACAAACAGGAGAATATAAGCCTACTACATGACCCTGTGTCCTTGTACAATCTAGATAATAGTCCAGGTACTAATTTACTCAGTTCTTTAGCTGAGTTTTATCCTTTAAGAGCTCTGATCTTTGTAATTTCTTGGGAAAAATTCTACGTCATTACATGAAAAGAGATGAAAGCATGAACTGAAATTGCACATGCAGCCTTAGTTCTTTGTGGTCTTAAGTTTTGAGTGCTTAACCTTGATGGTGGTCTTGATGCTCTTACAATGTAGTTATGTTAATGTGTCTGTGTAGTATAGCAGGCATCAGATGGAGCTTCGGTGCTGATTCCTTATAGAGTGACTGTAGCAAAAGTACCATGTAAGTGTATTAACTTACATCTAGTCACTTTAGAGTAAATTATATTTTTACTGAAGTTTCATGGTTGCTTTATTAAAAAAATGTTAAGAGTGCAGAAGTTAATAAAAAATCATGGTGTAAATATCCCTGGGAAAGATGACGTAGTTTGTGGGAAGGCAGCTGGCAATAGTTCTAAGGGAATGCTTAGTTAATCATAATACCAGTAAGGGAGGTTTTGTTTAGAGACCTACCATAATTTTGTCTAATAAGGACTTCTATGTACCACTACTAAAATCTGGATGTTTAATGGCAATAATAACACTGAAGCACCGGGAACTTGATAAGTAAGCCACAAGATGCAGCTGCCAGTGGAATGTGCTGTTTGTCCTCATGCCAGCACTGTCCACACTACACTTGAACATTCAGTGTTATATATTTCCCTTCTTGATAGCAAGTATGGTTTCATCTCAAACCACTGCCAGAAGATGAAATTGTCAGGTAGTGTCTCTGAGGAGACCTGAGCAGGCCAAGTTACTCAAATTCTTGCAGATCTCAGCTCTTTTCTAGTCCTGGAACAGCAATCCTGAAGGAGGAGGACTGAATATAACAAGCCTCACTTCATGAAAAAGGCAGTTTTGCACTTTATTGATCCAGCTGCTTGGTTGACCGTGTCCCACTCCCTCCTTTCTGTCATCTCTGTCATCATCTCCTTGCACGTGGTGATGCAGTAACGTGGTACCTACATCACAGTTTACCTCTCATCCGCTGGTATCTCTCTGACTGAAAACTGCTGGCAGGGAACCTGCAGATGTCAACAAGACATGAAAAACAGGTGTTGGCTTATTAAAATACTTTTTTCTCTGTCCTTGGAATCACACTCTGAAGTCCATGCTGGCTTGTTCTATTTAGAGACATTAACCTGTCCTTCCATTTAAAGTGATGCTTGTAGGGAATGTGAGAACACTGCTGCTGCTATGGTTCTGCATGTCACACAGGGCTTGGGGTGATCCCTGAGTGTGAAGGGTAAGAAAGAGTTACTTGCCAGTCTGCCACGCCTGAGAAAAGCATGGGAAGCCTCAAGCTGTGCTAATGCTCCAGACCACGTGAGGGAAGTGAGATGCGCCTCTCCTGGAAGCCAACAGTGTCAAAGTCCCAGTGCCAGCCTGCTTGGGTTTCAGCTCCAGCGATGTCTTTCCTGACCCACACTCAGTTCTCTTCAGCTTCTGGAGTGCCCCCTCTACTTAGAAGCAGAAAGGCATCTTTGACTACATTCTTGCGTATTTCTTATTTTATTCTTTCTGTTTATCTCATAGATCCTTGAAAGAAGAATTGAATGAGCAGGTGGTTTTCTAATCTCTTCCTTGCTTTTTGGGGGTTGAAATTTCTTTTGCAAAACCATTTATGCAATATGTATGGCATTATAATGCAGTGTACTGCATGCCAGAATATTTTACTTAATTAATATTTTTTTCCTCAGAACAGTACTGCTCATGTTTTCTAATCATGTTAATAATAGTTGTGAGTAGTTGCAGCCATTTCAAACCTTAAATTCAATTCTCTTTGGAAGAGGAGTATTGCAAAAGCTCACCCATAGAGGGAAGCAGAATACTGTCTTAACTACACGCTGCTTTTTAAAAATCATCCATGCGTCAGATGAAGCCAACAAAGAACATCTGTTGTCTTAATTATAGCTTCTATTTCTAAGAAGTATGTTCTGTAGCAGATGAGAAAAGTGTCTGACAGCTCATAATTCATAAATTTACTGAGGTTTAATCTGATAGAATATTATGTACAGAATTCCTTCCCAGTACAGACATTATCACTTTCCTTTCAACTGATGATAGAAATAGGGCTTTATGAAATATTATAAGTTAGTAAGTGTGAAACATGATTATCAGAAACTATTAAAAGTATTAAACTGTTATAAAGGAATATAATTCTCTATACTATGTTGCTTTGTGGTTTTGTTTTTCTGCTTATCTCTGCAACTCAACTTTCCTCAAGCCAGACACAATCTCTTTGTTCTTTCTCTCCCTGCTTTCATTTTGCTTTGTGTTAGAGGAATTCTTATCAGAGAATTGGTATCTTATGAAGTAAGACTTTCTATATCAAGTCAGAGCTTTTTTTCTGCCTAGTCCTGCCATCTAATCCTCACGGATTATTTTCTTGTACTAATCTGTATTTACCAGGGCTTGTTTCACCCCTTTTCACATAGCTGCCCCTTGTTCTTTTTAGCCCTGAGAGTGCAGCTGGCACAACTTCATAAACTAGGATGAAGAGAGGAATTAGTTCTCCTGGCCCCCCAAAATTCCCTGCATAGTCACCACGCACATGATACTTTATCAACCAATGTATCAGATACATTGCTTGTGTGTGAGCTGATAACCCTGAGAAGTATCTAGGCAAAGTATTTTATTGGTCTCAGTTACAGCACTGATTTATGCAGGTAACTATGTCTTTTTGACATATTATGTGTAGCTAGGATAAAATGAAGTAGCATTCAGCTTTTATTCTGACCCTCTTAGATTTAGTGGGTTGGACTATAAATGGCCCAATCTTAATGTACATATATTTGTCCTTCTGAAAAAATGGCTGCCTTATTCTGTTAAGTGCCACAATATTATGACAAGTTTTGTACATTTTCTGTAAAAGTTGGTTTGAGATGCCCTTTTTCAAGTGTATAGGTTATGTTGTTTTTACCTACCTTACACAGAGAAATCTGTAGGTGTTGGCTTTGTTTTGGGTAGTAAACTGGGACTGACGAGTCAGAAGATCATTCTCGTGAGAACTGCTGTTGTCATCCTTTTGGAATAAGCCCCTCAGATAAGTTGTTGTCACTCGGTGTTACTGATGTAGAATCACAGCAGAAGTATGAATGCTTTAGAAAGGTATTTGAAGTCTGAAAGTGTATTGTCAGAATACTGTTTAGCCATGAAGGTTAAATGTTGTCATTGAGATGCCCTAGGAAGGCTTTATTCTGTTCTGCTTTATTCAGATGTTTCTCCATTGAAGACAAAGTAAAAAGAGGAGTGACAGCAGATGAGGTAAACCATTTTCTCAGTACAGAACTATGTTTCCTTGCTAAGATCTTTAGTGTTCTGTTAGCAGAGAACGTCTAAATCCAGTTACCACTTTGTCCTTTAGTTCATACCCAGCACCTACTGACCAGGGAAGAAGCAGACTGCTGAGTACATAATATTCAAGGATTATAAAATGGTGGTATTTTCATTCAACTTTCCAGTTGTACCCCAGTCATTTAAAGTCACCAGCAGGCATAATTTCCCTATTCCTGTTCATGGCTCTGGCGCCATTCATATCACAATAAATCCTGAGTCTCAGACGTTTTTCTGCCCTCATTCAAATGAACTTCTTCTGAGCCCAACACTTCTTCATAGTGTTGGTGGGCATGACCATTTCTTTTCCAAGTGCTGCAATACTTTTCACCTGTCTTCAGCTGTCCTAAATCTAGTCTTCTCTAGTGCCAAGGCTTCTGTGATATTCTGAGTCTGCAGTCTGCCTGACTAATGACATCTCACGAAGGGACAAGTCATAGCTGACAGACTTATCAAGCCACTTGTAATGATGTGTCAAATTCACAGAAGCTTAAATCTTTCATATTTTTCCATGAATGGTGTTGTATTTTATAATCTTTCTAATGAAACCAGAGAAGGTGGTTGAGCCTTGAACAGGTCTTCCTCCCGACACTTTAAATGGTGCTTTCAGTCTATAGTAGCATTTAAGTATCGCCAAACAAAATCATCTCTGCAGGGGCTAGGGAGAGGTATTCTCTACCAACAGTTTCAGCTGAATTTACTATCTATTGCAGTCCTTGATTTATCTGAAACACAGAGTAGCATTGACTTTGTGTTCACTCTCACCTTTTTGCCTTTCATCTTTGCCCAGTGAAAACCTTTTGCTAATGGCAGTTGGGCAGTTCTGAACATTGTTCTTTTGGTAAATACCATTAGGTTATCTTAAAATGCAAATGTCAAGGCAAGGTTGCGGTCTTCAAATCTCAGAGTGAGTTGCTCTTTGGTATTTAATTGTAAGACCAGACTTACCTTCTATGTTGGTCTGACACTGAACCCAAAGCACAGATTTCTTTGGAAAATTTCTCTATAGGGTTCAGAGTTTGGGTTTCTTTTAATCTTTCATACTGTTGTACTGAAACTTTTTGCAGGAACTCGCTACTTTTTAAGACCATTGAGAAACATACAGTGGATCGCAGAATTCCCTCTGACTAAGAGTTAAGACTTTTGTGTCAGTAAGGCTCCTCACAAACTCTGATGTGTTGTGAGGCTCATGTGGCCTTTTTTTCCCCAGCTGATAACAGCAGGTGCTGAGAGGGCTGCAATGGCTGAGGCTCAGCATCTATATCAGCTGCCACCACAAGGCCACGAGAAGCTCCAGGTTGTGCCATCATCTGTGTGGCAGTACCTCCTAGTGCTTTCTACTTTTCCAGGATCTTAACCTGTGTTTCCGCAGGGATGACTTTTGGTGTATTCCCAGTGCAATCTCCTCCAAGCTCTGCTGTCTCTGGTATGGGGGTCACTAGCAGCCAGCACCCTGGAGAAGAACATAGGACTGCTCAATACATACCACTGCCTGAAAGGCCCTGCAGAACTGCCAAACTGCCCTCATTTTTAATGCATCTTCACTGGAATTCAACATTGTATACTGTTAAGCAGTTGAGTTCAGCCATTATGGATCCTTACTGAAATTTGGATTCTGTTTCAAGGAAGATAGGTGATAACAGTGGAACATTGTTTGAATTCCATTTCCTGTACCTAGTAGAGTGCATAACTGCTGAAATAATAGTGTTTCAGTCAAGAAAGTAAGCTCCTATGTTTCCCAGGATTTTCAATAGCAAGGATGGATGTTGAACTTCGTAGGAAGTGCTCCATTGTCCACAGCTGGTAATACATTATACTGAAGGTGCCACTGGCAGAAGTATTTTAAGTGCTTGAGCAGCCATCATTTCTTTACAGTTTCTTAGCTAATCTTGTTGGAGCATTATCACAACTTGCTTTACCATGATCCTTACCTTTGCATTTCTTCTTCTGCATTGATTAATATGCTTATGTTTAATATAGCTGATCTAAGTACTAGTAAAACCTTTCATGTCTGGAGTTATTGTACAACCTTCAAACAAGGATGTGTGTAAATCTATAGAAAATCATTATGTTAGTGGATACAATTGCATGCATAAGGAATATATCTGTCTGTACCATAAGTATTATGATCATCTTAAGACCTGAGCTCTCAAATAGTAGAATTTGTTGTCATCAAAAGCAAAATGTGTGCACAAACTTTAATGCCGTTTCTGGAAAAGTAAGAACATTCATGGAGTAATCTTAACTCAAAGTTAAGTTCAAGTAGAGTTAGTATATAGTTCCTGTAAATATTTAGAAATTAGACTCCCTTTCATGGTATGTACTGTACATTCTAAGAGGTTGTATTATATATGATTTTCAATTTCATTCATCTTCTAGCAGTAATGAAAGATATGTCTCAGAAGCATCTGAAGCCAAATTGCAGCTTTAAATTTCCACTTGTCATTGCCAGGTACTTACTCTATATCTTTTTACTGAGAACCCTTCCAAAAGGTGCAGCTGTGTGCTGGTTTCATCTTGCACTTTGTAGCTATGCTGGCAACCCTTGAATGTAAGGTATGCTCTCATCTCCCACACATTGCCATTGCCTTAGAGATGTTTAGTCTGGCCTGTAACACGGAGAAGGAAGAGTGTAAAGATTGGAGAGAAGCCTTGATTTGTGGTTCATCTCATTGGTTCTCACTGTGGCAAGGTAAAAATAGAGCTAGTGGAAAATCCAGCTTTTATCAAGTGTCATCAGAAGCTTCCTTACTATCTGGAGACCCACTACTAGACCTAAAAAAGAAGACCGTTTTGAGAACTGTTATATTTTGGAGATCCTGGAATTGAAAAAAAAAAAAGAACAAAGCAGATGAAATTTGGGGAAAATACTGCTTTAAATGAAAAACTTGTGGGATTTTAGCTAAGGGATCTACAAAGTTGCTCAGATCCTTTAAAGTGGAATTGGTTCTCCAAATGCTTTTGCTGTCCTACAGTGTTCTTCAAACAAAAAGATTCTTTTGAAATCAGGTACTAAATGCAGGTTGCATGTGAGCATTTCTTCAGTTATCTTTTACTAAAACTGACCTATTTAAAAAGTTTTCCTTTCCCTGTGTAAATCTTAATATGCATGCTGGGTTTTCTCCTGGAACACCTAATCTAGAATCGGGACTTCTTTAATCATAACTTGTATTCTATCTCTTGGAGTAAATTTTTTTTTTTTTGGTCAGAAATTAGGTGTAGTTTTTTTCAGTTCAGCTTCCGAGATTTCCTCTCAGCATTTTGAAACTGAAGTGCACTGTTGCCAAATTGGGCTGTCTTCTGTATAAATGTAATAAAGTGGCTTCAGTTCTCTCACTACTGTTAAGCTTTTTNTACTGTTAAGCTTTTTGGGGCTTTTTTTCTGACTGTGTGTGTCTTGTGAAGCCTTTCACCTTTAAATGAACATAACTATACATAACGTAACTATACATAACTATACATAACTATACATAACTATACATAACTATACATAACATAACATAACATAACATAACATAAAACATAACATAACTATTTTGTGCAACAGTTGGGAAATTTGAATCAAAAGTTATTATGATGTTATGTGTTATTATATTGGAGGTGACACAATGAGTAGGAAATCCTGGAACAGGTGGGAGGTTAAGTGATTTTAATTTGTTCATGTTATCTTTGACATGCTGATGAAGTGAATGTTTTTCTTCTATGTTGCTGAGCATTGTAACTGTGTGACTTAGATGTTTTCTTCTGTAATTGCTGTGTCGCTGATAACTGCAGGTTTTGTACCTGCCATTGTGTGTCTCTCTGTTGTTTGTGTCTTTTTGCTGTAGAGCTTGTACTGATAAATGTGTTAAGTATTAAAAGAGAGCTGAACATCCTGAGTTTTCAGTCAAATACACAAGTATTTTACAGACTACGTATTTATGGAATAGATTGTCATTCATTTGAAGTCTCATGTCATCTAAAAGTTCAGCAATGTCTTTGGCTATATAAGTTTCCAGTTTTGGAAAAGAATGGGATAAAGAGAGGAAGAGACATCAGAAATCCTCTGAACTCCTAAAACCCATATTTTAGGGTAGCAGAGAAGTTTTGAAAACTTTTTCTTTTAACCAATGTGATGTTTTCTTTGCATACACGTTTTGTAGATATATTACAGATTTTGTGTAAATATAAAGGGAAATGCATAGCTTCCAAAAGCCTTTCAGTTTAAGTAAGAAAATTATTGATTGATGAATGCTCTACAACAAAGATATTAAGTAACATATTATGATACAAACCTAGTTTATAAGTTAAAATTCTGTTTAAAGTTTAGATGAAAAACATGAAACATCAAAAAGGTTGCAGGAAGAGGCTCTCTCTGCTTAGGTAATTTAGGTAAAGTCTACACCACTTGAATCCTACTGTCCAATGGAGACAAACTGTTTTCTGTATTGTCTTGTCTTCACCATGCAACAGGCTTCTTCCCAAACCAACAGCTTCCCTTGACGCTGGGAAGCTCCTCTTTGCTTTCCTTGGACTCCATCCCTCATGTAGAAAGTCTACATCAGCGGAAATTGGAATTATTTTTCTAAATACACCTTGTTGATAGGTCTTTGTATGTCTTGCCATCATTTCAAGGCACAATTTGGTTAATGGAGGAAAGTACTGTGCTGGTCAGTAGCCTGCATGGGCCATCCCTGAACTGCCAAGCTGCCACTTGATAAGGTTCAGATGTCTGTCACTTTTGACTTCAATCCTCTGTCTCTATCCTTCTTTGTCTCCTTCCTGTATTTCAGTTTAGACTGCTGACTGTGGCTTCATGCTGCCTCCAGCTGGAATTAGGAGATGAGCATCTTTGTTCAGAGATGATGCAATTTTGTTGCTGTTATGAAAGAGGGAGAAATTTAAGGTAGCTAGCTACCTAAGGGACCAGAAAGTTACTCTCATAGGTAAAAGTATGTAAACACTGTTGTTAAAACCTGTTCTTCCTCTGCCGCAATGTAAGGGACCCATTTTAAGCCCTTCACATTCTCTTGAGTCTATTAGTATCTTACAATCTGAGTATTTTCATAGCATATCCTTTGATATGACTCTGTTTATTCTTTCAATAGATTTGTTCACATCCTAGTGGACATATAGTTTCATAGTTTGGGGTTGAAAAGAACTATTTGATCTGAATATTACAAATCAGTTGGTCTGTATTTCAGTATGCCTCAGCAAAGGCTGCTTTTCCATTTGAGCCCATCTTGTGTCTGATGAAGCAGATATAAAAGAGATGTCCTAAATAGAAGTGATTTGAAGATGAAAAGAGTTGAAAAGTCCATTTGCTCCCTGTGTAGCTTGTTCTGCATTAATACACCTATATACCATGCTTTCTTTGAATTTAGCTTTTAATCGGAGTGTCATACTAGTCAACTATCTGACAGAATTTTGGAGTTTATTATGTCTGTTCATTTGCATTTTTCAGTTCACAAAAGTGCCACTAAGGAAAGAACCTATGCTCTAAAAAGCTATGCAGATAATTCTTAGTTACAGTGCTGTCTGCTGTCTTTTGTTGCATTATATGAGCCTAGTTTTAGGTTTTTCTGTATTTTGCCCAGGATTTATAATGAAACTAGCATGTAGGCATGATAGCTGTTCTTTCAGAGTGCAGATTGGATATTAGAACTCTTTGAATCTGTGGGAATTGCTCTTATTTTCCTCAAGTCATTAAAAAGCATCAGCAGGCCAGAGATCTGCATAGAGAACTCTTTTGAAACCCCTGAATGGTTATTTTCTGGGCCTCCTAAGTTAAACTGTTATGACTAACAGATGTTCTTCAAATATCCTCAGTTATGAATGGATTAGAAAGTATTCCATCATTATGGTACCATCATTTTCCTTCTTTTTGCAAGTATGCTTCATTTCCATTACTACTATTGTCTTTCATTTCGCTCATCTCTCTACACTTCCAAACTTCTGTCCCTTCCTTGCTCTCTTACTGTTTTTTAGATTTGTGCTCGTTTTGGCTGCAGTAGAAGTAATTTTCTTCATAGTAGCTGTCATGGGGCTACATTTTAGATTCGTGCTGGAAACAGTGCTGATAGCACAGGGATGTTTTAATTACTGCTGAGCAGGGTTTATACAGTGTAAAGACCTTTCCTGCTTCAGACCCCACCTCACCAGTGAGGAGACTGGGGGTACAGAAGAAGTTGGGAGGGGACACAGCCAGGACAGCTGACTACAACTGACACAGGAACATTCCATACCACAGTGCACTGTGCTCAGCAGTAAAGTTAGGGGAAGAAGAAGAAAGTGGGAGATGTACAGAGTGATGACATTTGCCTTCCCAAGTCACCCTTACCCAGTGATGAAGCTCCTGAACATCTGCCTGCCCGTGGGAAGCAGTGAATTAATTCCTTGATCTGCTTTGCTTTTGTGTGTGGCTTTTGCTTTCCATATTAAACTATCTAAACCTCAATCCATGAATTTTCTTGCTTTTGCACTTCTGACTCTCACCCCTATCCCACCAGAGGAGAGTGCATGAGCAGTTGTGTGGGACTCAGTTGCTGGCTAGGGTTAAACTGCAGCAAAATGGTTTGCATTTTTATGAAGTTATGTAATCCAAAATAGAGTGAATTTCCAGCCAAAATCGTCTGCTTTCTCTTTCTCAGTTGATACATATTTAATTTTTCTGGTTATGTGGCAGTTTTTCTTTAAAAACTCTCTGTTCATAATTTTCTGTTGTGTTTTTTTCTCCTTCTATTTAGTTATCCTCATCATTTTGTTGCAGTCTTCTGAAAACAGGGAGTGTGCACATGCATATATGTATTTATACATATACATGCAGGCACCTCTGCGTATATGTGTTTAAGAATTGCTGTCTGTCCATGGTGAGTTTAGTTGAGCAGACATCACCATTGGTTAGGCAACTGCCAATTTTTACTTCAGTGATTAGTCTTTGTTTATCAATCATAATCCATCAAACTATGCCAGATGTTTCTGGCAGTAGTTTAATATCTTTATGTAAACATTCTTGTTTCCAAGTGTTAAACAGGACCACTCTAAAACTTTTAAATTATTCTTTTGGCAAAAGTTGTGTATTTAGAGATAGATCTTTCCTCACAGAGCCAGAACATTCCTTTACAGAGTATGTTCTCTCCATGAAGAAACTAGATTGCGTGAAAACTGACTTTGTATAAAACTTGTGTGCAGTTTTGTTTGAATCTGCAGTATCCCTTTCCAATTATACTGCTATTTATTCCTAACCCATCCATGTAGAAAAGAACATTCTTGCTTCAGGTAAACTATACTGTTGATAGTATAATGCTTGAAAATTGAAATGCACAGAAGTTACTGAGCTTCTGTATGAGTGTGAAATACTTGTTTCTACTGCTGTTTCAGGCTTTTGTAAGTCTGTTTTACCCAGGGGGTCGGGCACTCCCAGACCATTACGTGTTTAGCTCGTTCACTTGATGCACAGTGTATGTAAATGTCTCAGACCAAAAGATTTTTTCTTTCCTTCCTTGCATTGTATTTCTGCACATCCATAGACTGCAAGCTTTTGTTGTGTTTTCTTTTCCTAGACAATATGGAGACTGAATCTAGGACTGCGGTCCCTAAAAGAAAATGCTATGAAAAATGCAACTGTCATAATTTTTGTGCCATTTTTTGATTAAGTATAGAGTTTTCTCATATAGCTCTGACAAGTGGGATATTTGTTCTATAATTAAAAATTAACTGGTTGCATTACGTCATGATTTTTGTAAAAGTAATTGGATTCACCTACAGCTTAGCCTATGTTTCGTCCTTTTTTTTTACAGCTTTTTCACTTCCAGACCTTACAGAGCAGTTCGCACCTCCTGATGTTGCTCCACCGATTCTTGTCAAGATAGTAGAGACAATTGAAAAGAAAGGTAGGCTGAAGAACGATCTACCAAAATTTTTTGTTGCTTATGTGAACGAAGACTGCAGAATCGGATCCAGAGCTGGCATGTCCTCTTTCTAGAGCTGATAATGTATCACATGACTTAACACCCAAAATAATATCCTTTAAAGTTTGTTGCACTGATTTCTGCTCATTAGAGGATAGTTGGACTGTAGGAGCAAAACTAAAGCTTACCTCAAATGGCATTTAATAACTAATATAAGTATTATTGAAAGGTAAGGGAGAAGGGTTTGGTATTGTTTTGTTTTTTCTAAGCAGTAAGCACCTTACGTTGGTTATGGAAACGCCAGCGTGATTCTAAGTTGGATACACAGCCACACAGGGAGAAAAGTAATGTTTTGCCCCAAAGCAGGGGAAAAAAGAAAAGAATAAAATATGAAAAGGTTACAAGAACTGGTTCTATTCTTCAGGAGCCAATTCTTTATTGCTGCTCTATAGTGAGTCAGACAGTGTTTCTTTTACGGTTTTTTTTCCTCACCTGCTTTCCTGTACTGATACCTCTCCATCCTCTTGAGGCTTTCCTCTTTCTTTTACAATGTTGTACTTCTTTTGCCCTATTTCTGTATTCCTGGCACCTCCTCTGATGTTTCCTTCATAGTCCTGGTGAGGTAAGGAGCAGTTCAATGAGTCCTGCCTATTCAGGGGCCTTAATCCAGGGAACAAGAGCAGAAGTGGTATTCTGACCAGAATCAGGCTGCTGTCCTTGGGGACATAGGTTCTAACATATTTCTCTGACACTTTAAAAGAGTGTAAGCCTTTCCTGAAAGAGTAGGAGCTTGCTGATACCAATGTGAAGGGCCAGTATTTAGCACCAGTTTGCATAAGGAACTGCTGCTTTCAGGAGACACCATTGGCAGTATTAAATTGTTTGTGCTCTGCATCCCTGCATATGGTCTCTTTCCCTGTGTCTTCTCTATTTTCACGGACATAGGAAAGTTGTAAACAATATCTTTAATGTGAAAACACTTTGGTGATGTCTTTTGTAATAATTAAGGTGAATTATTAAACACATTATGTGATATATACAGATATTTTCTCTGACACCAGTGTGAGTCTGTTTCCTACTCCTGGCCTTCTACAGTTGGCCAGTGAACAGTTGTACAGAATACGTGGGACTGCTGGCATCTCTGATCTTCCTTGGCCAGCTCTTCATGCAGACACAGCAGTTTGAGTGCACAAAAAGTGTCTTACAGCCTTAAAAATCGATCACATTCTGTAGTGTGGTAGGTGGAAGAATGTTGCTAATTTATACTGTAAGTACTTGTTGAAGAAAACAAATACGTTGCATCGGGGCAACAGTCACCAAAATATTAATATATCCCATTGATTTTGTTTTGAAGGTCTGGAGTGCTCAAATTTTTATGGAGCACAAGGCTCAAGCAGCATAGTGGAATTAAGACAAATTTTTGAATGTGGTAAGTACAGTTCTCTTCCTTAAAGCACTAGACAGATTTTGTGGTCAGAGCACTCCTACTCATATGTGCTGGTTTTCAATATTATACTATTAAAAAGACATACATAAGTAAAAAAGTTTTCTAACTTTTACACTTCATACATAAAGTGTATTTCACTTTTACAAGTTGTCTTTTTTCATGGCTCCACTTGTCCACTCCACATTTCTTTCTGAGAATAATTTTTTTAGTCTCTTCTTGTCCTCTTGCTTGTTTGAAGACTGACAATCTAACTGTACAGGGAAAAACAAGATGTTTTGTTCAGAATCAGTGTAAAGATACATTATTCCCGAAAGGCTGCAGGTTATTATTTTGTAAACAAATGGCCAGTTGTTTATATACAGTTCTGTGCATGCATTTTTTTGTTACATTAGGTGGGGTGACAATAGCCCGTTATTTACCTGCTACAGTGATACTAAAGTGAAAGAGACAATTAAATTAATATTATAGCCTGAGTTCTCAGCCAGTAAAATGCAACTACACCACTAACACCACATACCCATTCAAGTTTCCTAAAATATATTTCCTCTTCTTTTTTTGGCATGCTTAATTTCTACTTCACGCCAGAATGTATTGCCATGGCAGCACTGTTTCAGTGTGAGAGTAGGAGGAGAGTTTGACCATGATTTGGCAAGCTGGGGTGAAATGTGTAGTGTGAGCTTTCACTTGCCTAAAAGAGCACAAAATATAAGGGGTAGAAAATTAAAATGGTTACCTGCCTTGTTGCCAGAGGGACGAAGAAAGCAAACTCACAGTGAATTAGTCTCCTCATTTTTAAATAATTGCAAACATTAACAAAGTGAGTAAGAGATGATACTCTGAGTTGTTCGTTTTTTCAAAACAAAATAGCATCCTGTCCTATGCTAATTGTGGTAGGAGTGAAGAAGAGTATGTGTACAAGCAGGGAGAGGAGATAGGCATGTGGTGGTAGCAGCCTCATGATAGCAGTCACATTTTTAGTGTTGTATTTATGTTTTTCAGTCCAGATAAATCCAGAACTTTTGTGGCACCAATATGATTGTATCTCTTAATTTATCTGAATTCTTTCTTAAGTCTTTAAACTGAGATATACTTTTATGAAGGGTTCATCTATCTCTTGAGATGAAAAACTCATGGTTTACATGTATTCTTCTTTAAAATATAGTTAGGTTTGAGTAACAGAAACAGAACTTTACTCTTTAGTAAAAGTGTCTCCTTCTGAGTTCTCTTTAAGATAGGGTTGGGATCTTCCAGGACAGAGCTGGTGCAGTGAGTACCCAGGTGCAGGGATACAGACAGATCTCATTTTCTCTGCCTGCTCTCTTTTAATTAGCAGAATGCTAATTCAGAGGGGAAAGTTGGCTTTGGTCTCGAAGTTGAGAACTTGCATTAGTGTGCTGTTCTGCTAGTGGTTAAAATGCTCTCCATTTTTTAATTGGATAACTGTCTGTTAGCATCAACACAATACTACCTAGCTCCAAAATTAAAGCTGACTTACATCTGGTCAGCTCAGCAGATGGTAGAGTTTAGGTCTGTTTATGATATTACACCCAGAGAGTTGCAGAGTAAGTATATTATTACTCATGTATTCATTATCGTAATTTGGGACATGCTTCAGAAAACTGAAGAAGCATGATTTAACTTGGTTTATGAAATAAAAAACAGTGAGCAACAAAACTAATAAAAACTAATTTTTTAAGAATTTGTGGTTGGATTCTCTGACACATAATTGCTCTTGTAGAATTCATTCCCACACTGCAAGTTTTATATCATCAGAGACATTTATTATGTCTTTTTTCTCATGCAAATTTTTTGGTATCTGATAAGATTCGACTCATATTGCAAGTTTTTCGTTGGGGAAGACAAAGGAGGTGTAGGAGCATTAAGGTTTCTCACTACCCCCTCTTGGCTGCCTTATTTCACAGTATTTGTAGACACAGCATATATCTGATTCCTCTGCCTCCCTGTTGCCTTTGTTTAAACTGAACAGATTCAGTAGTTATTTTATCAGGGACTTTGCTAGATAGAAGGCTGATCAGCATTAATGCCTCTAAATGCTTGTACAAAATATGGATCATTTTGTATACACTTAGGACTCTACTGTGCCAGTTTCATGTTATAGGATGACCCCTAATTTTGCTTTTACTTACTAAGGATTTCTGTATTTTCCCTTTTTTATTTTTGCTGCTGATATTCCTTGCTCCAACACTAACAAGTAGTCCTTTATGTGACACTCCCAAACCTTATCCCAAGTTATAACTATCCTACAAGGGTATCAAGTTTTACAAGACAAATCCCAACAGCTGCATAAAACACCAAACACACAGTTCTGCACGTGTATATTTGTTTCGACTTACTTACATAAATATTTGCAGACTTGGATCCCCAAGATATTAATCAAACTGTCAGTCATAATAGATGTAGCTCCCTGTAGAGAAGCTGCGTTTGACCAAACCTTTGATTAGTACTTACTTCTTACACAAAATATTTACACATAAAACAGAGATCTGTTAAAAATATTCTGATGTTCCATAACACTGCCAAGATGCAGCAAGTCACTACTGTTACTCTGAGTTCTGGCCACACACAGCTGTGGAACCCATTTGGTTCACCAGATGCCAAAGGACTGAGCGTGGTGTTGAACTCTGTGTGTTCTTTGTCTCAGACGTGTTTCCTGGTGTCTTACATTCTTATGAATTGTTCCTCATAAACCAGATGTAAGTTAGCATTTTTGGCTTATCATGAGCTTGTATATTTTCTCCAGTTTCTGAAGTCTAAAAAGCATGTTGCTCTTTCCCTATAGATGCCTCTTCATTAGATTTAGAGACATTTGATGTTCATACTTTATCAGATGCTCTCAAGAGGTATATCCTGGACCTGCCAAATCCCATCATTCCAGCAGCTGTTTACAGTGACATGATTTCTGTAGCTCAAGGTATGATTATCCTATTATTTCAAATGTCAAACAGAAAGTTTTTGTTAGAATTCTGAATGTCTGGTGGTTCAGCTGTCACCCACAGAACAGCAAAGATTCTGCACAACCTGGCAGGCTCTCAGAAGCCGTAAGTATACCTTTACCACTTTTGATGAAAGCTGTTTCAATTCAGATCTAGACATCATTCTGCATTATTCAGTTACTTATTGAGGTAAACATAATGGAAAATGCAAGGGATAACACAGTGCTCTTCACTTCAGTAACTAGAAATACTATAGAAGAACTGGGGGAAAAAATCAAGGACTTACCTGTATACAGAAAGCTAATTTTTAACTTTTTATCAGTGCTGACAAAGTAAATGTATTAGAGGTCATGGAGTGCTGTGTTACATTGGGGTTTCAGACTGTGAAGTGAGAAATACATGCATGTGAGATTCATCATGTACGGTGGTCATTTTAAACAAGTACAGCTTATAGGCTTTCAGCACATGGGCCAAGTATTCTGTTATGTATCTCAGGACAGGATATTGTTACTGGTAACCTTCAAAGTTAGAACAGCACCTGTGAGACTTATCTAGTGCATCTCAGAATTACCCAATCATGTGTGACGCTAAACACAAGACAGACTTCTACTAGTACACTCTGAACACATTGTGGTTTTTACCAAAATGCATATCTGTTTCCATTTGACTTTCAAATACTTGCTCTTTACTCTTCCCTGAGCATTTCACTTCTTTTAAAAGAAGAAAGAAATCGCATGGCTCTAATGAAGGACAATTATTTTTTTTTGTAAAATTGGTGCTTTTAAAGGAGTCACATGTAGTTTCATTTTATTTGAATGTTCCTGTGCTGGTTTCAAGAACCGTTTATCTGTTTGCTTGCAGAAGTGCAGAGCTCAGAGGAATATGCTCAGTTGCTGAAGAAACTGATCAGATCTCCAAATATACCTCCCCAGTATTGGCTCACACTTCAGTATTTGCTCAAACATTTCCTCAGAGTTTGTCAAGCCTCCAGCAAAAATCTCTTGAATGCAAGGTCTCTGGCTGAAATTTTCAGCCCTCTGCTTTTCAAATTCCAGATAGCAAGGTATGTGGGTCATCTTTACCATATTTTGTACTGTAAATATGAATTAGTTATATACAAAATAAGATTAATTAAGTAATTTTCTGACCTTATTTCTGATGTGAGAGCATTGTAGTAAATTCTTTCAATTTTTTTTAATGTTAAAGTAAACTTTTGTATTTCTCATAGTTCTTACTGCTTAATCCATTTCTTGCAGCTCTGATAATACGGAACACCACATAAAAATCCTAGAGGTTTTAATCACAAGTGAATGGAATGAGAGACAGCCTGTACCAGGTAAAAAATATTTTTAATTTAAAAAGTTGCATGTTCTCTTAAATATTAAAATTAAACTTAGGGACAGTAAATGCTTTTTTTTTTTCTATTTAAATCAGACTTAATGAAAAGCAAAAGTGTACAGTTACAGAGCTAAGTAGAAGTTGTTTATATGTTTTATAGTGGTGTGCAATATTTGTTTTATAAAAAATAGTCTTTTTCAGTCAAATCATTTTAGTGCCAATAGTTTGTACAGCCTTAGGACTTTTGTTCTCTTTCAGTAAACAGCAAATAGGAATTTTTGAGTTTTTTAAGACCTATAAACCAATAGAATGCATATCTTACAGTGGTGGGGGGGTTAATTCTCAAGGTTTTATTGAACTCTCAATTTACTCCCAGACAAATTTTCTTAGATTTGCTATACCCTATGGAGACATTATTTACATGTATGTATTTTTTAATCCAGATACGAAAAAGACTTATTTACTGATATCAATAAATAATGTGAAAAATATTAAGAGCCCATTCAGGAAAAGTTAGATTGCACTTGTCTTGCTTCTGTAAGTTAATGTCTAATTAAGCCAACAATAATAAAGCCCACCTCTAATTTATGCAAAATCCCTGGGTTTGAATCAGGTATTTGATAGAAGCAAGGCAGAGTTGCTAACCATGTGCAAAGGAAATTATTAATTCAGGGAACTTTACATGTTAGCTGAATGCAATTCCTTTCACAGCTTATTAACAGAGACTATCCTAACAAAAGAAAGGGGGAACAGAACACTGGACAGCCTGTACCTTTCCCAGCTCTGTAGTCAAAGCACAAAATAAAGTTCATGGCAGTAGGATTTGTAGAGTTGCTTAAGATCTGAAGAGCTAGAACACAACAGAAAAATGCTTTATTTCCTTTATTTTGGGTAGGCACATTGGATAATCCTCTTCACCAGCTAATGAAGATTAATTTAAAATGGCTAAAATTTTTGTTCCTAATGCTCTGTTTGAAAGGCTTTTCTAACCTTGCCAGCTGTGTTAGTTAGGAAACTTTCTCTAACATTTTGTGTACATCTGTTTTCAGCTTGCTATTTAGTTTTGTTCAATTTTGGTAAAGCATTAAGCAGGGGTTTCCAGAACCACTGTGTATTTTTCTGCCTAATGCTTTATAACAACTAGGAGAGTGCAGACTTACAGTATTTGTCCTATTTTACGAAGAATCAGCAAATAGCTGCTAACTGTAGAAGAATTATTTTCTTTGTCTCATGTTACAAGTCTTAAAAAGCAAAACAGATTCTAATAGTCTAATGCTAATAGCATTGTTTACGGTTGCACGTTTTCAAATACTTTAGAGTATGTAAATGTATGTCTAGAGGCACTGGTTGGGAGGTTACAAATGTGGGGTCAACAGTTTCTTCAGTTTCAATGCAAGAATTTTATAAGTTGCATTTAAGAGATTGCTTGGTTGCGAGTATGCCCAAGTTGCTTCATGTGAGGAAAGTATAAAAGTGAAAGGTGTTGATGTTAGAACTACTAATGAGGACAAGGAATCCAGTAATTTTGAGAGTGTCATTAGGGTGCTTGAAGAAATGCCATTGTATCCATCAGATTTATGTGATTCGACACTACATTAATAATTATAATTGAACTTTTGATTGTTTTTAATATTACTTCTGCATTAATTAATATATCATGATGCAATAGTTTACTTTGACAATCCTACTAGGATTTTTCATGTGATCTGTTACAAAAATAGAACTCCTTCCCTGTGCATTTCAAAATCCATCATGTTTAGTGGAATGTTTTTTAGTAGAACATTTGCAAATGTACTAATATGCTGGAAAAAAACCTCAGATGCAAGTTTTCAGGCTTTGGTTAGCTGGTCTCTGCCCTCAGGCCTGTAAAGAGTTTTAATCACTTTCAAAAGTTGAATCTCAATAGAATGTTCTGTAAATTTGCAGGATTAGGCCATGAGTCCATTTTTCACACCAATATTATCCTGAACATCTGAAGTGGGCTGTTTTTGTAGTTCTCATAGAACTATTAAAAGCACTGTGTTTTTCAGAATTGTCATCTTTAAGATTATTGCTTGTAGTGGCTTGATTTTCCATAAAGACAGTCTAGATATGTTGTAATAAAAAGAAGATTCCAGTAAAATATACCTTATTTGTCATGTAAGTATTTTGAGAATTACAATCTTTAATAGAATTTTACAAGTGGAGAATTTGAGAGGTTTTAAGTAGAAAGAATTTTACTTACTGAAAATAATGTCATGACTAAGTGGTAACAGGGAAGTCAGTGCTGCGAGGTTTCTTCTCTTTTTCACAGGCTGAAGTGATGGCTTCCTCCCTTCTTAATTCTTTTTGTTAGGATGAGAACACTCTGTCTAAAACAAGCTGTGCATGAAGTTCTAGTGGTATCTTACACAGTATATAAATACATTAAATGTAGTGTTAGAGGTAACTGGTCTGAATAGCAAGTAGATCTTTGCACAGCTGTAGGGTTTTTTCCTTACCACATCACCCACTAATTATCCTTCTTACCTGAAAACAATAGGAAGTAAGCAACTGGACCCCTTAAATCTTACTGTATTTTAAAATTAGCATCTTACATTATGCACCTTCAGTTGGACATCTTTTAGCTAGACAAAAAGAAGAGTTACTCCTAGACCATTACTTGATTTACCACATGACAGTTGGATTGGGTTTTTTTGTCTGTAGTGGTGTTCATCAGCAAAGTAGATTCTAGTTTGTGGATTGAAATAGTGCTTAGTCCTACACAGAAGTACTGAAGTTAACGATACCTATTCATAGAATCGTAGATTCTTGTGTAGCACATGAAGATGAAGTAATGTTGCAGGAGAAATAAGACTGGAAAAAATGAGATCAATTTTCTGATTCTTGTCTCATTCTTCAAGTTTGTCAGTAGGAGAGACAAAAGATGGTGTTGGTGGGCAAGGGAGGTGATTTTTTGCATCCTGGCTGAACACCCCAGCTTGATGTACAGCTGCACAGACTTTAAAAAGTACAGTCAGAAACAAAGTACGAGTCTCTAAATGTGCTATTCAAAACAGTACTGTTAGAAGAAAATACCTTAATCGTAACAGATTTTAGCAAGTCGTGCTGCTCACGTCTCACAGAATGTCACACATCATACAGACTTGTGAAGGTAAATAGTGGAAAATAGGCTATATTAGGCTATATTTATAGGTATAGGGTAGTTTTATAGGACTGGGGTAGTTTTTTCAGTTAATTGTCAAGGATCTTAAAGGCTCCTGGAGGTGGCCTGCCTTGGATGCAGATCCCAAAGCTGCCCATGGGGCAGTAGGTGCTTGGGGCAACAGGGTCAATTTATTAGCACTCATAGCTGCAGAGGCAGGCCACACAGAGAAAGCTGAGAGGTGATTCTGGGTGGGGAATTTAGGAAGCTAGGGGTCCTTTCTGGAATTGGAGTGGTGTTGAGGGGTTTGGAGGGCCCTTGGGTGTGTGAGACTAAGGTCTGTCTTGGGAAGGCAAAGAGGAAGGGAGATGTGGTGAGAGAGCAAGGGGTTGTGGGGAACTGGTAGGATTGCTGGTGAAGGGCAGAAAAAGCTACAAGAAAGGAAAGAGCTGCCTTGGATCAATGAATCAAAGCTTCTAATAGCCTGTGCACTAACTAGAGCTGAACTGCCTTGTCTGGGCTGTCTATCCCAGTTCATCCCTGTTTCCCAGGCTTGTATGTAACATTGTAAATAACAGCTCAGACTGTGAATGAGTAAGATAATGACTGCCTTATATGTAGCTGCTCACTTGTTGGGGATGAGGTCAAAGTCCTGGCAGCATCACCAAGGTGCAGACACTTCGCTTTTAGCTACACAAAGTATTTGCAAGAGTGGTAGCATAACAACTAGAGCAGGGCAATGTGAAAGGCTGAGCAGTTCCTCCTGGAATTTGACTCAAAGGTACCCTGGATTGCTACAGGCATCAACTTGAGATCACAGACCTCTCGCTAATGTCCTGGGGACATAAACAAATGTGTAGGAAAGCTCTCCGTTGTCAGAACTTATCTGCAGCATGTCAGAGTCTTGGCTGGCCTGCCAGCAGCGCCGAGCGTGGTTTGGAGCGTGCAGGAGGCTGCGAGCCCAGGGCCAGCGGATGCCGTGCCCGCGGCAGGCCGTGTGCATCCGCGTCTCTCCCAGCAGAGGGCTCCCCTTCTAAGCTAATAAAAGCCGGGCTTTAACCCTGGCCTAGCGGAAAGCACAACGCTTGGCTAACCACCGTACTTTGCAATGCTGTATCCTTGGTTTCAGTTTTGGCACAGCCCTGTGCTTTATGTTTATCAGTATCTAATTGCTGGTGTTGGATAGAAGTGAAACAATACATACGACATTATTAGCATTTTTTACAGATTGTTATGTCCGTGTGTAGGTATTTGTATGTATGTGTAAACACATGCAAGCATGTCAAATCTGATCAATTCTTTTCCTGGTTCAGACATTATTTTTTAGAAAAAAAAGTGTTGTGTTAATAGAAGAACACTGTGAATATGACTGCAAGGAATAGTAGTCTGCATATTAAATGGGCACCACTCAAGATTTTGAAATTTAAATAAAAAGATAAAGACAGGGCAATATTTGAAAATACAGGTGTATGCATGCCAGTATCTTTTTTTAACAAGACACTTGATTCTCTCCTGTGGGATAATGAGGAACTCGTTATCTCTGTGTGGGTATCTGTGCTTTTTTTAATTGATAAAAATGTTCAGTGAACCAAGTTTGGGTTGTCTTCTCTCCTTTGACTATATACATATGTATTGTGGCCCTATAAACCAAGAGATGTTCACAAGCCCTTCTGTAATTTTAACAGTAAAGAAGTGTATCAACTACAGTCTGAAGCTGAATTAGTTCAGAAACACAGGTCCATCTCCACTTGAAGTAGGTTGTACCTTTATGACTGCTACTTTAAATTATATTTAGAACTGACAATTGTTCAAGTAGGCAGAGGCTAAAACTAGGGAAGCAAGGGATTGTTCTAGGTGAAGTTAATCGATCAACTGCAAAACATCAAAAATGTACTGTAGATAGTTGGGATTTCATTATTAGGTGCAAGTGGTGTTTCATAGCATAGGAGAATTTTGGTATGTGAAGTATTAAGGAGGCAAAAACTTTTCAATACTATTTGACTGCCTTAAGGAGCACCAATCAGATCTCAAAAAAATTCTCAGTGTTTTTGTTAGAAATTCTCACTGTTAGCAAGAAGTGGGAGGGAAATACTAATCCCCTTCTCTCTTTCTCTTAGTGTGTCTGCTTCTCCTTTTACTTTGAATTTATTTCCTTGTAGATGTTTAGCTGGCAAAGAATGTAACTTCTGTAGGCAGAGGGGAAGCAGGCCCTTCAGTTGCTTCTCTGATCCTTTAGCAAGTTTCCTTCACGAAACACTGAGGCAAGGAAAATAAATTTTACCTCGCTGTACAGTTCCTTTTCCCACCTGCCTGCCCAAGAAATGAACAATCCTGACATACTGGAAACCACCATGGATACGGGCAGGTGTTCTTTCTAATATTTTTATAGGAAATTGATAAAAAGCCTCACAGCCTCAGACTAAGGGTCTTGAAGAGCACCTGGATTTGTGATCCAGCATGAGCATGTAGGAGGTGATGCTCTGCTTGCAAGCAGGCTATTTTGCTTGCACAGGACTGCTTCTAGAGATGCAGTTTTTTCAAGGAAAATTTTTATTCTATTTTTTTTTCTGCAGTCAGCCACTTCCTGTAAATTGGCTGTTCATGGTGCTTTTCTCATCTTCAATATTGCATGCAGCAGCCAGTCATAGGGACTATTTTAAGGCCTCTTACAATGGTCTTCTCATTTACTTAGCTAAAATGAGAAAGTTAGTCCCACACTGGCCACTTGTTAGCTGATGACAACTTTTACTTTGAATCTGGCTCCCATCCCCCAGCTGAAATCCCTGGCTCAGCAAATATTTGAACCTACCCAAGTTAATCATGAAACTGAGATCTTTATCTGAGAGAGACGTGCAAGCTACTGAGGGTGGTGGTTTCATTTTTTTTTTTTTTCACCGTACTGAGGTCAGGTTCACTTTTTAATGATGAACCAGAGTAAGTGGATACCTTCTGCACAGCTTTAAGCAGTTGAGAGAGAAGGCTTGGATTTTCTCACTGCAAGTTACAGCCCTTTTAGGGGTTTTCATGGAACACTGGTTGGAAAGCAGAGAAATCTCTTTTTCTTCATTGCTTCAGAGAAGCCTCCTAGTAAATGAAGGTTTAAGGGTTTATTTTTAAGCAAGATTTTTATAAGAGGAAACCAATATTGGATCGTATTTTCAACTGTATTACGAGGGCGATCATTTGCGATGCATAATTTACAAAGTAAGTGATTCTGAGTTTCTGTGTTTTTTTCATCATCTCGTGGAAGTATTGTACTGTAATACTGATTACCAGGTAGGGCTTTAAATGTCCTAAGATACATGAATTTAAGTCAAGTACTTCAGCACCTCTCTAGGTTATATATGGAATGGGGAATATCTGCCTCCTGTCTTCTCTTGCCTGCAGGCTAGGCTAGTCTGAGCTGAGCACTAACCTGATTGTACAAGTTTGTTCAGTCCTAAATTTGGCCACCAGTGAAACCCTAGGGGAGCAATTTTTCCTGAAAGTCTTTATTCAATGGAATAAAAAAACTTACTGATCCCACATGAGACCTTAAAGCAGCAATGCAATTTTTGTAGGAAATCCTTGTAACTTAGTTTAAATAATTACCTTAGCAACTTAACTGTTTGGGTAGCAGGTGGGCTAAACCTCTAAGTTCAGCGTTTAGACTTGTGTCTTGGATGATTTTAAGTATCCTATTTCATTTTGGAAATGGAAACAATCTTTGGAGCAACAGGAAGTCTACCTTAACAGGAAGGGGAGAGTCTACTTCAAAATGAAGTTTCTTAATATACAAAGCAAACTAGCATGCATCTTTTTGTATATGTTGGTACTCCAGACATGCTCTTCTATGTTGATGCTTGTCTGAAAGAGGTAACCTGCTCAGGGGCACAGACAGTGGGGGGTGAGGGTGGAGGGCAGGGGTGAAATATTTGGAGGGCATATAAATTGTGTTAATTTTTTTTAATGAGTATTTGTGAGATAGAGCACATTTCAGCTGCTCCGGGATTTCTTATGGTGTAAGGCACAGATAGTTGCTACAGCTACTCTTCGCTGTAGTTATTTTTGGTCTCTGGTTTTCTTCCCCCACAGATTATAGTGAGTATAAAGCATTCATACTGTTTTACATAGCATTCTGCTCTGGAGTTAATAGCCTATTCTGTCCATGTTTCTTCCAAGAGCTCAGAGAGAGTTACAGTCAGTGATGGGGGGAGTTAAGATGGAATATTTCTAAATGGTTGGAGGTTGCTGATGACATAAAGTCAAGGGGCAAAGGAGACACTGACAAGGGACTCTTGCTTTTAAAAACAATTAGCTTGATAAATGTATCAATGAGAATAGGGTAGAGAAACCATATGAAAAGACAGGCTGAGTCTTACCGTATCCTCAGAGCTTTTTTTATGTTCAGCAAAGCCACTTTTCAAGATCTTGCTCAGTTTTGACTTTCTTTCATGGTTTAAGTGAATCTGCTGAATGTAAGATTACATTATTTGGGGTTTAGATTTCAAAATTAATTAATCTAGATTGATTTTAATTGTGTATTATTGCATAATGGTAAGAGAGGAAGACTTCTCTTCAGTAAGGATGTTTTATATAATAATATAAACTCTATCAGACCTGTGTGCCCATAAAAATAGTAGAAATATGCAGAGTTTAAAAACATAATGCACATTTCATTATGTGGAGATATATATGTCTCTGTGTGTGTTTGTGTAAAATGAGTGCGTAATGGATATACACACACAGAGTAATGCTCTTCTCTAATGCATCTCTAATACGTGCAGTAGGTCTAGAATCCTTTTAAATATTATTGAATGGCAAACTTCAGGCATTCAAGCAGGAGAATGCACCTGAGATGTGACCAATCTGATTCTGAAGGCAGCTGCCCTGTGTGCTGAGTGTGTGTTGTGTGTGTGTGTGTGTGTGTGTGTGGGTAAGAGCTACGTGCTGCAGCGTATCAGCCTTTTGTCATCCTGCCAGGATTGGACTGTACCATGCTGCAAAGTCAGGAAAATGAGCCAGGAACGCAGGAAAGGAGAGCAGACTTGCTTCTTTTGTGTGCAATACCAGCTTTATATTGCAATTCTGCTAAATGTAGATTCTTCCCAAAACTGAAATTGTTTTAAGATTAATGTGGAACAAAATGAGGAAGCAGGAGTGGTTTGGTGACATTATTTTGACATGATTGGCCGAGGATTATGATGTAATAGGTTACAGTGCAGCCCCTTATAGGTTTTAAAATGAATTCCAAGACACCATTACAAAGACAGCCTGACTCTTTTCTTGTATCTGAGTTTACTCAGTGAAACTCATACAAATGTACAATACTGTTTGGAATATGGAAGAACTGGATTTAGAATATCCTAAGACAGATATAAATTGTGGCACAGACTTGATGTTTTACATAGAAATGGATCCACCAGGTAAAACTGCAGTCTTATTATAGAAGACTTAATTAATTTTGGTCTTTACAATAGCTGCTGAAAATTTCTTACTAGATATATAGAATTTCTTTACTTTGTTATTGATACGAATAGTTTTCCTTTTTTTCATAAATTAGAATAAAATTTTGGATTAGTGCATGGTTCTAGTAATTAGAATCTTGAAATATTAAAATACCTGCCTGCTTACTTAATTGAATTTTTACTGAATTGTCCTGCTTCTGTTTTGATTTCATTATGTCAGATGTAGTTCTAGTCTTGCTATTATATCATTAAAAAATTGTATTTCTTTTATTACTATTTTTGTTCTCTCTGTTCCACACTGTGCCTAAAAGGAGATGCTGTAGTAACACTCATGTTTCCTGAAAGAGTGATTACAAATCATTGGCTTGGATTGTTTAAGAAAAAAACATTTTTAAAATCTAGCAATACTAACTGAATGCCTGTTACAGCATCATTTTGATCATGTCATTTGAAAGTATTATACTATCCAGATATTCCTTGCAACTTTAAACACATTGTCTTTTGAGCCTGGTCGTAATATATAGGACAGGAATGATGTACTTACTGGAGAAGTAAAAGAGCTGAGTTGATTTTTAATCCTGATTCCAGTGTAGTTCCCCTCATTACTAAGTCAGTGCTGCAGTATCTTCTCTGGCACCCACTGGTATGCATATGCAGCTTTGACATTGAAAGAAGAAGCGGGGTGGGGGGCAGGATGGGGTGGTTAATCAGTCCTGGCATTTGGAACACAATTTATTCTGCAGAATACTAAGATTAACACTAGGGATATTTGGGTCACAGATGGGTTTCTTAAACTGTTGGGTTTGGCTTTTTTGGTTTTTTTGCAAATCATTGCACAGAATGCTGAGGATCACAAAACGCTGATTCTTCTTCGAATGTAGTGTATCGCTATGGACTTGCATGTTTTATTACTCAGCTTCTAGGTAAGAGAACAGCAAAATTCCTCTAAGATCATTATATAGGAGGATAAAAAAAATGTGGCATGTTTTATTACTTGTATTCACCTGAAGATGGTGAAAGAAGGTAAAAGCAAACTTCAGATTTTTTTTTCTCAAATGCTTTCTTCACAGGGGCAGGAGTTGCGTATGGTGTTATATTCTGCTTAAAAGATATTATTGCAAGATAACATAATTTTTTGAAACAGTACAACTTTATTTTGAATTATTTTGTTTTCAAATATCTCAATTCCTGTAATGCCTTTTAAAGACTGGTAATGAGGGACAACTCTGTTTGGCAACCAGTTCTTTTTTTTGTAACGCACTCATAGAATTATAAAATTTATGTAATAATGTGTCATTTCAAGGAGTATATGGTCATGTTTTCAGTAAGTTACAACTTTTCCTCCCCCCTTTCATTTGCAGCACTGCCTCCTAAGCCACCGAAACCTAATACCGTAACTAACAATAGCATGAATAACAACATGTCATTACAAGACGCTGAATGGTACTGGGGGGATATCTCAAGGTAAATCACCTCAAGACATGTATTTCCTATGTTTGGCTTTATGCTATTCTTGCTGTGCTATTCTGTGTATGTGTATTATGCTTTGAGTATAGAAAATTCACTGTTGTAAGAGCCGTTTTTAGGATGGTTTCCACGACAAATATATTACAGTTGGTTTTATTCCAAACATGACTAAAAAGTTACTGGCAGTCAGTTAGAATGTAGTAGGCAAAATGATTGTTCTGTTACTTTAACAGTTATATGAAATGCTAGCATGAAAAGATAAGAAAGAAATCACTTGCTTCTTGTCGTTCATTCAGAACCTCAACTGTAGGCACAATAGCAGGTCAGACTAACAAGTGCCATATATTAGCAACATTTTTATCTGCACTATATATAGGTGTATTAGACCAGCACTGGCTGCTGCAGTTGTACAGGCTTGTATGAACAAGCAGAAAGACCTTTGCGTGAATAATAATTCTGTCCAGCAGTGAGAGCACAGAGTATGCCACTTTTTATGCCACTTGTGCTCTAACAATTTTAAATAAGCTATTAAATAATTGTATTACTATGGAGACATAGAAGGCTTCTAAAACACACTTATTTCAAAACATTTGAATTTGGAGTACCATGGAAGAATAAATGTGTGCGCACTAATTGAAATGATTGATTACTTTTGCTTTCATTTCAGAGAAGAAGTAAATGAGAAGCTTCGAGACACAGCTGATGGTACCTTTTTGGTACGAGATGCTTCAACCAAAATGCATGGGGACTACACACTTACACTGAGGTAAGACTAGTTACACTGGGTCTGTAATACTTGATAGTAAAATGCAATACCTGCACTTAATGTAGAGTATTCTTTAGGAAACAGTACTTGAAGCAGGCCTAACTTTTCAATATACTTTATTGCAGGAAAGGAGGAAATAACAAACTAATCAAAATTTTTCATCGGGATGGAAAATATGGTTTTTCTGACCCATTAACGTTCAGCTCTGTGGTTGAGCTAATAAACCACTACCGGAATGAATCTCTGGCCCAGTATAATCCTAAACTGGATGTAAAATTACTCTACCCAGTATCTAAGTACCAGCAGGTAATATAGTTTATTTTCTTTGCATTTCACTTAAATACAAAGAAATTATTGCAGTGCTTCCAGAATATGAAGAACTTCAGCTCTGTTAATGTTTAAAAAAATCAAGTGGGTACAAAACCTGATATTTTTGTTTAAAACCAACTCCACATTTAGCATGGAAATATTTAGAACTTTAAATACTGCAGATGCACTGGTAAGAAATAAACATCTTAATAAGTAACCCACTCAATGGTGAAATATGTAGTTTTCAATATAAAGCTAAACACTTGCAATGCAAAATTCCTTTTTGACATTAATTTTTTATTTGCATATTATGTATTTAGTATATCTCCATATTAGTGAAAGATCCACATTTCCATGCAATTATCTAAGCATTTTTAAGCAGTTTTATCCAGAAAATCTGTGCAATATAATTGTCTCCTTACAGAATATCTTTCTTTCTGCTCATCATTCCAGGATCAAGTTGTTAAAGAGGATAGCATTGAAGCAGTGGGAAAGAAATTACATGAATATAATACCCAGTTCCAAGAAAAAAGCAGAGAATATGACAGACTCTATGAAGACTACACAAGAACGTCTCAGGTGAGCTAGGTTTGAACTAAAGGGAGAGTGGAAGACCTTGTAGATACTGAAGGACAGTACTGTGAATTCATACTGTCACCTTCCTACTCGTCTCTTCCACCACCACGGCATTGCCCTGATGTGCTTGCTCGGAACAGTGCAGTTGCTTACTCATGTTTGAACAGCCACCACCTGTAAACTAAGCCATCCTGTGCCCAAGTCTGACAGCTCCATCCAAAGCAAGCACATAGCTATCTTGATTTACCACCACTTCTGCATACTGACCTCATCTAGCTGAGTTAGGGTTTTCAAGGCACATTTGCAGGGAAGCATTGCATTTTATTATGAGTTTTTGAAGGATCTGGTTTACCTATGCAGGACAAAGAGATGAGGTGTGTAGATACAATGCAGGAAGGAAAAGCTGCCTCTGTCCTTCTTTCAGCTTAATCGGTTATTAGCCACACCTTGAAGTGCCTGTGAACTAGTGCAGTTTTATATCCCCAGAATCAAGACTGCTTCTTAAAGTGTGCAGGAAATATGCCTAAAAAGAATTGAAGAAAATTGGAGAATTGCTGGCAACTTGAACTAATGACTTAAGACTTGGCTATCAACTAGCTGTATAGGGGCGGAGGGATAAACTAGATAACCTCCTGAGACCTATCCAGGCCACCTTTATTTCAGAAAGCCAGGTGTGCCTCTAAAACCTAAATTAGTACAAAGGGCAAAGTGCACTTCTGTAAGATTCTAAGAATCAATTTATTTATACAAAGTAAAGATTGTAACTGGTTCATTTTTAGCAGTTCTACTTCTTGATAAACGTCATCATGGAAATCTTATCATGGTAGCCTTTTGCACAGGCCTGTTGCCTCTATGCCATAAGGCTCCACAGACAGAATACATTTTGGTAAAGGGATGCTGAAAGGATATTCTACAATACACTGAAATGTTTCTGTGATACAAACCAATAAATCTTCCCCTTTGTCTGATAACAACTGTAATAACAATTATTTTATTTTCAGGAAATTCAAATGAAAAGAACAGCCATCGAGGCATTTAATGAAACAATAAAAATATTTGAAGAGCAGTGCCAAACACAAGAGAGATACAGTAAGGAATACATTGAAAAATTTAAACGGGAAGGAAATGAAAAAGAAATACAAAGGTCAGTATTTGATTTTGCATATCAAATGGTATGATTTTTGAAAAAACAAACAATGCCAAGTATAGGTCTGCCTAAAACTGAAGCAAGATGACAAGTTTGAAGTTGTTCAGTTGTAAGCAGAGAAGCCTCAAACAGGGTGGATGTGAACTGGCAAAATGTATAACTACATCTAGAGAAATAATCTGTTCTCTCAAGTGTCTGCACCTCTAAATAGCAGACTACAAAGTTATGAATAAGAGATCAGAGTGTAACCTACCACATTGTTTCATCTAGGATCATGCACAACTATGAAAAACTGAAGTCTCGGATAAGTGAAATTGTGGACAGCAGGCGTAGACTAGAAGAAGACTTAAAGAAGCAAGCAGCTGAATATAGAGAGATAGACAAGCGTATGAATAGCATTAAGCCAGACCTCATACAGCTGAGGAAGACAAGAGATCAGTACTTGATGTGAGTATCATGATCTAACAGATTTTAAGTTGTTTGGTTTTTTAATGGTATCCAACTTTTATGACTAAAAATTAATTTTATTTGCAATTATTGTCCAGGTGGCTGACTCAAAAAGGTGTTCGGCAGAAGAAGCTAAATGAATGGCTTGGAAATGAAAATGCAGAAGAGTAAGTATTGGAAGATTTAGATATTTTTGGTGTTTCAAATCACCTAAATACAAAAGTGAGATAAAGCGTATTTAAGTCTTGGACCACACAGAGGAAATCTCAAGCCTAGGTCTGCAGTAACAATGCAGACTGTTAAGACATTACAGCCTACGCAATACAAGTATTAGAAAGGATGCTGTCACCCTCTGCTCTCCTCCTTTTTTTCAGGGAAATGCATAATCAAGTTACTGTAGCAAAGCACTGAAATGTAACCTGTGTCTTTTCTTACCAGCAAAATTAAGTTCATAAGGTGTTAGTATCTTAGAGAGATGTCATATGGATGGATAAATTGCTCAGAAGGTCTCTTAGGCATGAGAAGGCTTTTTCCAAATCTCAATTGTGGGTACCGTGATGTTATCCAGTATAGTGGTACACACATCATTGTGTCACATTGCTGTTGGAGATGATAAATTTGTATATGTTGAGAAGTATCCTTCTCTGGTTTTGTGGTCTATTTTATTTTTCTGGAAAATGGCAGGATAGTATTCTGTCATTTCAAACAGTTTAGTTTACTGTAGGTTCTGACAGGGTCTAGGCTGATGAATACATTGCATTTCATTCCTGGGAAAAAAGGCAAAAAGTGCTTGGGTTGTGTAAACGTAGACTAAATTTAAACAAAAGCAAGACACAAAATAATATCTGAAGCATAGTAACAGTGAAAAATTAACAAATAGAAAAATCAAAATTGTCTCAGTAATATTTGTATCAACATTTTCTGCCTGTGTAGTTTCTTGTGTATGCCTTTTATGCTGCCTGGTTGAATATACAATGAAAGCAGCAAACTGACAATGACTCTAGTGGATTTGCATTCTGGCCTTGTCCACATCTATTTTAATTTGGCTTGGTTTATTGAGTCTCCTACTTTTTTCCTGGAAATTGTGCTTATCGCTGTGGTAGAAGCAGGAGATAAAAATTACATACACTTTTTAAAGCCACGTTGTTTTCTCAGTCTTAGCACAACTCAAAGATGATATGTTGTGAAATATGTAGGCACCTTTTCCCACTAGTGTTTCTATAACTTAAACAGTAGACAAAGAACAATGCCACTCCATGGGTTTAGAGTAGCATCAAAACAGTAAGTGAAACTCTTTAAAGAAAATCTTCGTTTTCTCTAACTCTGGCACTCCTTGCCGGCAAGTCTGGTAACTGCTGAAAAATTAAACTTTTAGAATATGGCTTTTTTTCTGAAGTTGTATTGCAGAAAAAAATCCCCCAATATAATAAGCAGGATGAAAAACAAGAATAGTTTTCTCTAGATGCTGGTTGAAAACAGAGCCACTACTGAATGTATGTGAATGTCATGCAGGTCAAAAGAGTAATGGGATAAGAGACCCAGAGAAAGTGTTATCTGAAACAACAGAACCCTTTTCCTTTATGAAAAATTGAATTCTGTGTGAGATTCTTGATTTCTGTAGACTGCTTTAAGAATATTCAGAAAGACAGAACCATGGATGAGTGAGAAGTCATCTTTTCTTAGACCAAGGAAAACTAATTAAAAGCCTACTACAGAGAGAATAAGTGCATTAACCTAACACAGACTGATTGCAAGGTGAAGCAGGAGAGGCAGGGCCAACCAGTGCAGGCTGTTGTGAGAGTGGGGAGCTCTAGAACTGCAGAATTCCACAGCGATGTCTACACAGCTGAACCAGATGCTTCTTTTTTTCATGGTGGGCTTTAGCTCAGGGGGTTCTCTGTAATTCGGAATCAGCTTTATAGTTGGTGGCTGATTTAATAGAGAAGCATGTATTGCATGCTATTCTCATAATCTGCTTATAAGGAGAGAGAGAGAGAAAGCACTACTCTACTACTGCACCTTTTCACAAAGCCATCTCCCCTATAAATAATTAATCTGCCTCCCTGCGCAACTGCTCAGAGGTTCTCCGTGCAGCAGCTGTAGTTGATACATTGCATGATTTTTCACTGCTGACCAAGTGTTCTGATCTTTGGAAATGAAGCTGACTCAGAGGATACTGATTTTGTTGGGCTTGCTATTTACCAAAACAGTAAGCAATGGCAGAAGTACTGAAGTGCTCACAGCATATTCTGAAAAATAACACATCATCTTTTTATATTCTTTCTAAAATTTATGTGAGTATTCTTCAAAGAAACAAGAAACAGAGCTTATATTTTACTTTTATCCAGTCGTTTAAATGGTGCAGTATTACTTATCCTAGTAAAATCCCTAGTTTTACCAAGGAAGCATCCTGGTAACCACTGTAATATGGAATAAAGACTACTTAATTGGTGGATTTTGTTCTGTGTTTTATAAACACATTTTTTCTTTCTGACAGCCAATACTCTATGGTAGAAGATGATGAGGACTTGCCCCATCATGATGAGAGAACATGGAATGTGGGAAATATCAATAGAAGCCAAGCTGAAAACCTGCTGAGGGGGAAACGAGATGGAACATTCCTTGTTCGAGAGAGCAGCAAACAAGGCTGCTATGCCTGCTCTGTTGTGTATGTACCCTAGTTTGTGAATGATGTAACCCACACGTGAGGGGTCTACCTTGAGCTGGGGGCAGATAGACACTTGCAAATGCACCATTCCTCTTGGATCTTTGAGCTTAGAAGCAGGTCATGGAGTCCTGAGGCCATTCTTACTGCTGCTCCATTTCCTACACAGCTCCAAGCTGTGCCACTCCCACAGAGGAGCCTCACTCAGAAGAGAAACCAAAACAAGTGTGCACTCCTTTCAGTGCAGCTGCTAAGTCCTGCCTATCTCCTGCCTCCCTAAGCTAGCACGACATCACGAATTTTACCATTATCCCACCACAGCAGAGAAGAATTCTATGTACTGACTAGCATCTTAAGATTTATTGCTCATACCTTATTTTCTATCTTAATTTTACTGTACTCACAAACTAAAAACTGGTTGTTTTTGTTTGGTTTTTTTTCAGGGTGGATGGCGAAGTAAAGCACTGTGTGATAAACAAAACTCCTACTGGGTATGGATTTGCAGAGCCATATAACTTGTACAACTCGCTCAAGGAACTGGTGCTACATTACCAACACACATCACTTGTGCAGCACAATGACTCTCTCAATGTCACACTAGCCTACCCAGTATATGCACAGCAGAGGCGATGAAGATCTTAATACTCTGGGTTGTTTGGGGTATTTTTTAAAGAAATGATTTGGCAACATTGAGGCCTCTGGAGAGAAAAGGCTCCTTTCAGCTTTACTCAAGAATTTGCAGTATCAAAGCTATCTGTCTTCAGCTGGGACTAGAGATTTCCTTCGCAACTGCAGTGGGAGAGATCACAGTGTTATGCTGTGAATGTATGTTTGTAATCTGAAGTGCTTTTTTTTTTTTTTGTAATTATAAAAGAAAAACACAAGAGAAAAATCCAAACCTGATCTCCCTGCAGGGACACAGAGGCCTTTAAGCATGGTGCTTGTTTACGACCACTTCTGAAGCTTTACCAGCTAGAACATTGGATTATCCAGACATAAGGTATAAGAGGTCTGTGTCATTCAGTTATTGGAATTTCGTGGTCACAATCTGACTTGGAATGGTGTTGCTGCACTCAGTGGATCCAGATATACAGCATTGTGGTTCTATTTTGGTTTCTGGTGAATGATATGTAGCAGAGTGGCACTTTCGTTTCTAAGAGACACTTTAAAAGGACTTCAGTTACAGTATGTTGTTCAGAGTAATTGTAATAGCAAAGTGCCAGGGAGCGTTTTGTTTAGATGATTAAAAATCCTGTTTTAAGAATATATTTAAGATGGAAGTAAACAGGATTTTCAATGGCATACGGTGTATAATAATGTACATAGTACTGGATGACTAACTATAATTGATGGAAACTGTCAATACCAAACTGCTTCACTTTTTCCTTTTCTGTTCGCTAAAGGCTGAATTCTTAGACTATGCTATGCAATACTGGATTTTCTTTAGGCTGTAGTCTTATCTCAAGCATATCTATAGATTAAGCTGTTTTTTCTTGGTTTTTTTATCTTCTTTTTTAAAAATTTCTTCTGCCTGAGGATATTTTTCCTGGTGATTATTTTTTGTTAATAATTTTCTTGTTTGGTTTGTTTTTTGTTTTGTTTTGTTTTGGTTTTTTTAATGTACAGTGAGCCAGCAAGAGTTGGCTTGAGAACTAAAACTATGAAATATATTACAATTTTCTTTGTATAGAATATTGAGCTACTAGCTCAAAGTTTAAAAGGTTCATAATTTTTTTTTGACTAAATATTTTGTTGGGCAGTGCCTGATAAGCTTCAAAGCTGCTTTATTCCATAAAAAATATATGAACATTACAAAATATCACTGAGTCCAACAATACTGTTTTAGAGATATCTTTAGAATACGGTACCATGCTACATTTGCTTCTTGAAGCATTTTGAGCTTCTATCATGATTGTCTTTGTATTTGGAAGACAAGAAAAATAGTGTATCCTTCTTTGATAGTGACTGCAGAAAAAAATGGGGATATTTTGCTACTGCAGTGTAGAATGTAGATAGTTTGGATCTCAGAGTGAATCCACCTTCACAGTAAATAAATGACTTCTTGACCTCCTGTGACAGAATTTTTGTCAGCCTGTAAAGGTATTTTCATTTCACATGAAGGAAGTTTCTCTAATCTGTTGCCTAGGTTTGTTTTTTGTATTAGTATTGTGGGGGAAAAAAGCTTCCATCTCTGCTGAGAATATTTGGATACAATATAGAACTAATTAAGACTGGAAGATGTCTTTTTTGAAAATGATTAGGATATGATATGTATTTTCAGAAGTCTGTAGGCTGAGGCAGTATCAAAGTGAACATTTCCGTAATTTCAGGGCACCAGAGACTTACAAAATCATGGTTCAGTTAAAGGAACCAAATATGTAAATCCCACTAAAATAGAGTTGCTAGTAATTCTGGGATAGTTCACTGTCAATGGCTTGCAATGGTTATTTATTGTCCTGACCACGGAGGAAATTCACACATTGCAAATCAATAAAGTAATGAAGTTCAGAGAAATCTTGACTGGAAAAGATTGACTAAGTGAACATATGAAATTATTCTTCCCCCAAGATGCAAAAGACAAGATCCATTACTATTAAAGAGAGTTGCACACACAATCAAAAGAGTGAGACCCATGGAGTTCTCTAATAATAGCTCTGGTTAGAGATCCTTGTGTTTTATTTCAAAGTACACAATGCTTTATAAGCTATTGGAAATAATAAGAAGAAATTTGCCAGTCTCCAATAATCTTTATATTATCTTTTCATTTTTACATCGTTACTTCAGTTCTGAGGCTGTAAGGCTTTTGATTCTATTTTAATTTTTTAAATTAAAAATGGTGGTCTTTTTTTTTTTGTTTTGGTTTTGTTTTTTTGGTGGGTTGTCTTTACTCTCCTATAGGTGTATTTTCTTACTAGAATTTATATCAGGAAACAATGTTCAACAAATATTGTTTCATCATAGTCATCACTTAGAAAATTATTCTGAATATTTTTCCTGAATAGAAGTTTAGTCTTCATGCCTTCCCTTCCTCATTCCACACTTTTTTCAGGCCTGTAGGACCATGTAAATCTGTTATACTAATAACTGGTTTATACTATGAAAAACACCAACAATTACTCTAGCATGCCAGTTATACTACTGGGCTTGAAGTTACAGATTAGTTCAATATACAGCAGTTTAACACTTGTAGCAATCCAAGATATTCTTCGGACATATATTAATTTCTGAATGTTAAATATTTTAAGAGTAAAATTGTATTTTTTTCTCTGTAGGCAAAATATATGTAATCTGAATTGATGTTTCACGTAGCATTTGTCAAGAAATTTTATCATAGTTAAAGCATTTGGATCTAATTCTCCTTGTATTAAGAAAACCCCTGCTATGTCAGTGGGCCATATCCTTAGCATGCCCAGCCCAGTTTGGAATATAATTCGTTCCTGTGTGCTGTGCAACTTCTCTTTGTGTGTGGCTGTAGCCAAAAAAAAATAGTGTGTGTGCAGATTTGACACTTGCTTTTCTTGCACAAGCAACAATGAGAAATAAGCACCATGTTGTAAGGATGAGTGCTTAGGGCTTCTTAAGGGGATGTTCTGCCTACACAGGGTCTGTGCAATTTGCAGGGATCGTTTATGCCCTCAAATTGGCATGAGTGGGTTTTCTTTGGTACTTTCATATTGTGTGGCCTCTGCATTTCTCTCCCTCCTTAATGCACAGAGCTAAGTCCTGCCAAAGGCCCTATTCACTGCAGAGTTGTTTGTCTTTAATGTACCATATTGTTCACTCCACTTTTGATTTGATCTCAGACTACTATATACAGGAAAAAAAAGCATGGGGATATAACTGAAGAAACAGTGTTTTTTCTGTATTTCTATTGATGCATAGTTTATTCATCTAATATAATTCATGGATGGACTTTGTTCTGTTACTTTGTCTTTTCTTTTTTTTTCTTTTTTTTCTC
>VYXC01003642.1:229416-257663 GCA_013397175.1 Platysteira castanea | reverse complement strand
TTTAAATCCCTGAGTTATGCTGCACTGCAGCATCTCTTTCACAAGGCCTTTGAAAGGCATGAGACATAGCAAAGAGAACCAAAACTCACAAGCAAAATTAAGAGTTTCTGATTTACTTAAGTTGAAATATGAATTTGCAGGTTGGGGATGTGTATCTGTGCATACACGTGCACACTTGCTGTGTTTATGTATGAACAGTTCCCAATATAGGTGCATTTTCACAGACCATGATCATTTTGTTGAATTTAGTAAGCGATATCATTAACTTTGTTTAAAGACGCACACATGCACACTAGACCTTTGTGGGTGCAGCATGTTTCCAGATACAGTTAGAAAACTGAGTTTCTGTGTTGTTGGATAGTTTCTTTAAAAAAAAAGAAAAAAAGAAAAAAAAAAAAAAGCTTGTCTGTATGGTTCTGTTATCTTGTCAAGCAATCTGTAAAACCAAATCTTCAGATTTTCTATTTGGTGTCAACTGTTCTGTAGTGAAAAAATGGCTTTGTCTTGTAATTGGCAATGAAATAATAATGCTTGGGAAAACATTCAGATGCTTCTAATGGGGAAAACTTCTGCCGATTTTCACACAGTGCTTTTGCTATGCATGGTATTAAGTTGGGAAAGTGAATCCTGATACTGTTTTTTTCAGGGTCACTTTAGAAATGGGCAGCTCAAAGCATAATGCCTCCCATGGGACAAGGTTACAAAGTGCAACATTTTATGTAGAATCATGTTCTGTTTACTGCAGTTGAGACTAAACTGTAGGAGTTGGTAAGGTTACATTGCACTTGTCCTGATGAGATTGCATTAGCTGCCCAAGATGCTGCTATTTTTTTTTTTTTAATTCTTGTTTTTGAAAATAAAGCTCTGTTCTGTTACATGTCTTTAAAACATTAAGATTACTTTGTTTTAAAATTGTTGTTGAGGAGGTGGAGGGTTAAGCAGATTGTAAATTGCCTTTACAAGGCAACAGTGAAAACATGCCTCCTTAAAATTTTGTTCAAGCTGTAGAGTTGATGGAGCTGTGTCTTGTTTTTGAGTTGCTTTAAAAATTGTAATAAGTCTTCAAGCAGAATAAAGGTTGTTTTGAAACTGCAGTTCAGTTGTTGAGGCTTCAGTAAGGACTGTGATGGCTATTTACCAGCATCCTTGGCTAACTCTTCCTGTCTATGTGTGGCCTTCTTTGAAAATGATACCCAAATGCTCTTATTATTAGAGGAACTAGAGAGCAAATAGTTTCAGCTGACTCAGAGCCATTTTGTGTCTTGAACTGAATGAGGTAGTTGAGTAGCTCCAAAATAATCTTGTGTCAAACAGTGCCAAAATGACAGTTTTGCTCATCTCATACTATTGCAAAAGCAGTGCAATACTCATGATCTGTGATCTGCCTCTTGCAGTGCAGATAAATGTATGGTTCTTCTGAAAAAAGTGTGAGTTTTGTCACTGATTTCCACGAAGCCAGCCTGTCAGCCTTTGCAACTAAGTTATTTACCAGCTTCATGTCTGCATCTAATTGTGAATACCAGCATGAGACTAAAGAAGAGGGAGGAAGTAGAGGGGGAGGGGGTTGGGTAAGACCAATTGTGAACATTGTTTGCTTCCCCTCATTACTGGTATATGGTATCTGACTTCTTCGAGCCCATTCATATCTTGTCCCAAGAGAGGTCCTCTGGGGAAGTCAGCCAGCTACTCTGGAAGAAGAAAGAGATTCATATTCCCATTCTGTCCAAGGTTTCCATTCTAAAATTTGCTTACTTATTGCTCACACTAATGTGGAAATACCCTCAACTGAGTTACTCAGCACAGACTTGAACGATTTTTAACAACCACAACATTGTTATTGGCCCTTAGAGATTCTTACAAGAAACTTAAGACTAAGGGCTACTACTGTATTTTTAGCCTGCTTAGTAGCAAGTGGGGCTAGATCTCCAGTGCTTGCATCTGTTGCAGTTTTTCCCAGAAGGCTGATTCTTTTATACTGACACTGAGCTTATCTCACTCCTGCCCCCTCAACCAGTGTTGGGGACTACAAAGGCTTCTGCCGCCACAGAGTCATCATTGAAAAATAAGGTGAGCTAGATAATGAATCATGCATAATCTATCATCATCTATTGGAGAGAAATTAAGATAGATGGATCATAATCTGCAGAAATCTATGGACTGGCAGATTTCTTGCCAGTATCATACATTGTATAGAAATCACTCTTGGCAGGCTAGAAAAGTAGTTTGCAAAAATGCCATTCTGTTTTTGCTCTCTGCAGACAAACACTCCCCCCCTTTCCCTCTCTGCTTTCTTGCTAAGCTTTGATGGTCATAGAATCATAGGGAATATGAAAAACTGCTTAAATCTATCTTTGTGCAGATAAAAGTGGGTGTGATATTTTTAAACGCTTGGGAATGCTCGTGGGCTGGGGTTTTTTTCTCCCGAAGTTGCTTGACTCGTGCAAAGTTGTGTGCGAGTAACTTCACACAAATCCCTTTGCTGAGCTGTCAAGCCAACTCACTGCCACCATTTCTGTGGCTCTGCACAGACCAACAGGTACTCCCAGGGCTGCAGGTGGGGACAGCCAGGCACAGAGGGGCAGGAAGGGACAAGATGAGCAGCTCTTCTGAAGCCCTGGGCCACCTATCACTGCCCATAATGGCCCTCCCAGCCATCAGGGGAAGAGCCCCTCTTGTTCTTCTGGGGACCCTTTTGAGATGATTGCCATTAGGATACACTTAACATTTGCCACAGGGGCCCCATTCCCTCATTTAGAGGGTGCAAACTGAGGAAATGGCAAACAGCAGGGACCTGCCAGAATCCCTGACTGAAAAAAAGGCTAAAAATAAATAGTTTTGCTTTCCCTGCAGGACAGCTTGCAGGGGAGCAAGGTCAGATATGCTTCCAGACAGACGTGGGCTGTGCAAGAGGCACCAGGCCTTTCCTATTGCCTCTGGTACAACAAAAAGCAGGAACTCTGGGAGCACCACACAGTTCCAGTGTCTCTCTTTTTTTAATCCCTTTGAGGGCCTATGTCCTCAAATACATAGAGCACGAAAAAGAGAAATTCTGTTGGGACCTTCTAGATAAACAGATATTAATTGATCAGCCACTATTTAAACTTTGGATAATCTTTGCAGGGACAAGCCTTTTGACCTCTGATCAAGCAATCAGATAACTAGAAATGACCTTCTTTGAAAAAGCAGGGTTTTATCCATGGGTATTCCAGGGCTAGTTTTCTGCCAGAATGGCATTGCAAGGACACCACTTGTGCCATTCTGTCCTCTATGAAGAAATTACCTTTGCATACTAAAAATGGAGGCATTTAGGGCTACTGATTTAAATGTGCAAATATTGACAGGAGTAAAATTTAACAGGGAGTACACAAAACTATCTAAAACCTGCCATTCTCAGGTCTTTGAACAAAAAATATTGACAAAACTGGACATGAATGTAGTTAATTCGGATGATGATTTCACTGTAGTGTGTCTGGTATTCCTAACTCATTAGAAGACTGTAGCCTGAGAAGAAAGATTATGAATTCATACCTGAGAGCATCTAATCCCCTATAAATGTTTGTTTTCTACATGGTTTACTTTTTTTCCCCACAAATCTTGTGCTTGGTTGCTGGATTCATCTTTATCATATTTTTTTAAAAGCTGTAACTGGCAGAAGTCCTTTAGCAGAGTCATCCATGGGGTGTTAGGTGAAACAGACACACTGAGAGTCAATGTTTAGAGTCAATTCCACAGGGAATCATGTGTCTTGTTTGTGTGACAGGGTGGCCCATTACCCCTGCCTGCCCAGTACCCATGGCAGTGGTTCATACAGGTGATGGCTTTCATGGGCCCTCATGCCTGTCCCTGCACTCAGGGTAATGAGGGGAAAGTTTAACCTATCTAAAAGGTATAGCAGCTCTTAATAGCTTGTTTGTTGTAAGGCTGAATGGGAGTAGACACCTCAAAGAGCATGGTGTGGAAATCTGAGGGGAATGCAAATCAGCAGGTGTCAGAACTGGAGCCAGACCAGGGAGTGGAGGTGAGAGGAACAGTTTTGCACTCTCATTGCAGGCTCTGAGCAAGGACCCAGACTGCACCGTCCAGTTGCCTTCCACCTTCCCTGTGAAATCCATGCAGGAGTGGCCTTGGGTAAAGGCTGCCACTTAAAAACATCAGTTGTTTGCATGCTCATGCAATTTGCAGCTCTTCCTTGTTTCAGAAAGAGAGTGAGTTTGAACATTTAGAGGAGGGATTCATCTCATCTAATTTTAAGCACATAAAGAAAGGCTTGTCTTCAAAGACGTCTGGCAAAACTCTCTTCAGAGAGAGCCAGTCAATTCCCCAGTGATTCAACCCACCTACCTAAGGCTCTATTCTTGGGATGCAGTGAATCACTCTATGGAATCATTCCATTAACTGGAGGGAGAGCCCAGGCAAATTGGCTTATGCTAGATGTGCACCTTTAATGTGGCTAAGGTTAGATGAACTCAGTCTCTTTCCTCCTGATAGGCAGTTCAGTTTTAATCTTTCCAGTACCAGCTGCAATGTCTTCTGCTCTTGAGCATAGTGATAAAAGACAATTAATTTCAGTCTAGAATTTCAATTGGTTTATAGAAAGTGGTTTTTTCATAATTATTGCAAGGGTGACAGGTTCAAAAAGATGCTGGCCCATATCTTCCTTGGAGAGGTAATGCTGGACTCCACACAGAGGAATCCAGATAAGCACTAATGCCATGATATTGCTGCCTTCTCTGACTGCTCCAGGGAAAAACCTGGCACTGCCTCAGACCTGGCTTATCAGTGCCTTCCAAGAGCCTGTCTTTGTGAAGGCTATAGGCCTGTCTTTTGAGGAATAATTTGGTCTCTTGCCAGCCATGTGGTCACTGAAAAGACATGGATGAAGAAGATGCTGCTGTTTTTTCCAAGTAAGATCAGTTTGTTAGTCACCACATCTATATTTCCTTTCTTGTCCAGGGGAAATTTAGGGAACTTGACTTTCTTTCCTTCCAGTTGGTCCATAGCCAAGACCACAGGGTGGGGTATTGTGATAGTAAAACTAAGATAGGAAGGACTTCAGTCAAATTACCTTCCAGTCAGACTGAGTTCTACCTCAGGGCAGCAGAGCTGTGTGAAATCTCCCAGGCACCTACTGCATGAAAAACTCAAGAAGGTGGCAGGTCCTATGGTGGTTTTTGAATGCAAGAGTGTATGCATACCTACTCCAGTTAAACCAAACCTCTCAGTGCAGAATGTTCTACTGGGAAGAGTCTGTGGACTGCCTGGCGAGTTTCCCCATCCAGTGAAATGGAAGATCAGGCCTTAAATAACCACAATGGCTACAGCAGATCCAGTGTCAGGTCAAAGGCAGGAACATTTTGGGGAGAAGCTTCAGAAGTCTTGAGATGAAAGCAGAGAAGCTGCTATGCAAACAGCCTGTTGCTCTACTGATAACAGGGAATGTAAACAAGGAACCCAGGGATTGACAAACAACCCTTGAGCACCAGGATTCCTCAGGATATGTGAGTGAAATCCTGAGTGGGTTCACAGCATTGAACCCCTTTACGGTTGGCACTGTAGGTTTCTGGACAAAAGCATATTGCTCTTAGGTGAAAACAGACTGACCTAGTTGGTGAGTAAATGTGTACAACCACTCTTCCGCAGGGCTGTGAGTATTTCAGACAGAATGGGAGGACAAATTGATTTAAAGAAAAAAAAAAGGGCCACCCAGGTACACATAATTAAATGATGTTGATATTTCAAAATGTCTTGATCTTCATTACCAAGTAACAGTGTTACTAAAACTGAAATCTTGTCAATTTTGCACTGTAATCTTGGCAGGCATGGATGAGCCAGGTCTTGTCCATGGTTCTCCAGTGGAGAAAATGCCTCTTATCTGGTTGGGCCACATGTGGTTCCAGCAGGGTGTGGCCAGAGCCTGGACCCACTTTGCCTGTATACCCTTCTGACAGCTGTGTGAGACAGCTCCTGAGTAATCCTGACTCCAAACAGCTATTTCCAGGCTATAAGAGCAGACAGGAAAGGAAAGGGACTGCTATTAAAGTCTTGACAGCAAGAATGTTCCTTTTGGTGTCACATACCGAAAAGCACATCCACTATTAAGATGGTTGAAGAGAGCTCCTTTTACTGGGGAAGGTGGTTAGCTGTGGCAATTAAATGAACAAGTTTTTCTGCCTTATTTTCACTATACCTATGTGTATGCACATGCTCCCTTCAGCATGTCTCTGTTGGAGACATGATGACTGTAATAACCATGACTTAAGTCTTACCTGACATTTCTCAGTGGAATACACCCAGTAACATGACCTTGGGCCTGAAGACAAGCTAACTAATGGAAAACGTGTTCAGCTTCTTAGCCAGGCTGTGCCAATGAATAGACTTCCTTTCAAAATGCCACACTTCCCAAATTTCTGAAATTCAAGCATCCTTTTAAATCGGTATAAAATTGATGAAAAGCCTCTGGAGAAGCCAAAGAAAGCCATGTCAGTGCCTCAGTAAAGAAGTAACCATGCTGCCCAAGTGAAATACATTGCTGGTTTTCCAGAACAGACACTTCTGGAGCTTGAACGATCCCATCCCTATTATACATATTTATGATTTCTAGGTCAGATCTGATATATTTATCTCCAGTAAAAAACAAGGGCTGTGGTCTTCTTGACTGCCCTCAGATTTTAGTGTTCTGGCCACTGACCTGGAAACCAGCTGCAGCAGCCAAAGCTACTCCCACCCATGCATCTGGGTTGTTTTCTGTGGCAACAGAGCTGTGAGGGAAGGTGGTGGCTGACCTATGCCCTAATATGAAATCAGGATGCACAAGATGCACGAGAAACATGCCTGATCCCAGAAACTCAAAGAAAGTACTCTCCCATCTGTTGACACACATGTGGCCCTTGACTGGTGCATGTCAATGCCCAATTCAACATGTATGTTTTCTTCTTTGAGCTGACATCTTCAGAGTCCCAGCAGATACTTCACATCTGAAGTTTACCTACATTTTCACGTCTATAGCTTCTGATGCAAACGTAGCTCTGGAGCTTTGGGAACTAGCTCCAACTGTGAGAGAAGGACCACAAGACATGCAAAACAAGCCTTTCTTCCATTATTTTCTGGAGCTACCCATTTTCAGTAGATTAAATTCCTGGTAGATCTTCTTGAATGCAAGCAGAAGGGTCAAGGCAGAAAAATATGACCAGGTGTTCGCATTGTTTTCTAAAACCTGAGATTTACTTATCTTTTTAATTTTCCTCTGCAGATAATTGAGGATAAAGTTTTCCAGCCCAACATCCTTACCAATTTAAAGTTACTGGTGTATTTGTTAGTGCTGATGCATTTGATAATCCAAGGTTATGTTCCTGTGTCATATAAATGACACATTCAGCAATAAGATTTCGTCATCCTATGTCCTTTCCTAGAAACTAATTTAGCCATGAACCCTGAAAGAGACTAGGAAGGAAAGGCTCAGTATGCACATACTAGAAACAAGAATCATTCTTCAAGGGAAATTCTTATTAAATCTCCTCACTTATTTCATATGAAATCCTCACAAGGGTTATGAATTTAGCAGAACTCTTTCACAGATCACAGAATCACAGAATATTCTGAGTTGAAAGGGATCCACAAGGATCATTAAGTCCAACTCCCAAGTGAATGGCCCATATGTGGGTTTAAAATTAAAAGCAGGACTTCGTTTTCCATCTGATATAGCCTGTTAGCCAACAGTGACCATCCTAGTAGTCACTTAGCACATGTGCGATCTAGGATAGTCTTCAGTGGGCAGAGGCTGAAGTCAGACAGAATATGTTCATAATGCTTTATGGTATTTCCACCCCACTATAGAGTTAGTTTCAATTCACTGGTGGTTTTACTCCATATAAATAAAAATATTCATTTTGATAAAGAAAACTGATTATAATGCCTGGTCATTTTGTCACTCAACAGGAAAAAGGGAAGATTGAATTAACATCCCTGCTTCAATGATTACTGCAGGAAAACAAGGCAGTCTTTGGCTGATATGGGTAACTGTATAGTTATAAAGGTGGTGATGTTTTTCTATAGGCAGTTTGTGTTCTTTGGTTTTTACTGAGTATTACAGCTCAAGAAGAGATACCTGGATCAGAACTATTTTTAGACCAATATTCACATTTAAAGGCTTAATTGGTCTGCAACATGAGTCTGGCTTTGGATGCCAAGGGATCAAAGTCTGGGAGATTTTTCCACCATGAAAAGCCATCACATGCAATTTTAGAAATGACAAACCTTCTGCTTTCTACATATATAACTTAAAAACAGAACAGGAAACCAAACCCAGCCAGATCTGAGTATGACACAGAAACCAGACTGGACCGGTGTTTTCATAACTGTACCTTATCCATTCAGAAATCAAAGGTGTTTTGGTTTGGCTCCTTCATACTGAAAAAGCTTAATACTGCCTAGTCTTTTAGACTGGAAACATGAACATTTGAACAGAGCAATTTAAAAAAAGGCCAATGCATGGGTTAGAACCTTTTATGGCTCCATGAAACACTAACCATAAAGCATAACAAACTATTACACTGATTGGAAACTCCAAGTTAGAAAAGTCCCTTGGCCATTTGTTTCAGGCCCCTTCCCTCCAGACTACTCCAATCACAACAGAAATTGGTGTGAACTAGAAATGGACCAATATACATGATGGGGCTGGGTGTGCCAAAAATCTCTTTTTGTTAACTGATTCCATCTAATGCCAGGAAATATATCTCCCCAGAATTACTACCCTGTAGGTACATCTGGCTGCCATTCAGGTCACTATTTTTCCTGTTAAATTAAAGTGATTAGCCCTGCCTACCTGCTACACTAAAATATTTGTAAATTGTTTCTTCTTTCTTTACCAACATTTTTAAATGTGGCTGAACCAAAATCACTAGTCAGGCCTCCCAGCCTTGAAGACATAAATGGTCTGGTAAAGGAGAAAGTCTTCTCCAATCATTTACAAGGGAGCAGTATCAAAGTGCAAAAATTATGAGCCAGTGATAAAATTGCATCAAGGGTATTCATTTTTAAAAGTTCAGTAGAAGAAGTCACATTAAAACTTTACCCAGACAACCCTTTTTGCAGATTATTGGAGGAGCACTTGTTCAAATGCTGTTCAACCAGCAAAATGGTGATCATATCCATTAGGCTATTTATTTGACAACTTTTTCAATAATTTACCTAGCGCTGATAATACTGCTTTTGTAAGTGAGAAAACGTAAATTATCAGTCTCACTTAATTTTGGTGCCACAAGTTCCTGTGGAGTGCTTTTGTACTAGTGTCATAGAAACCTTTTCCCCTTCTGTGCTTGACTGATTGCACCCACTGCACCTGAACAGTATTTGCAATGGAAAACAGAACTTGTCATTCCCAATTTGAGAGCTTGACTGTTCTTACAGATGACCATGTTTCTTGATCTCTTTGTCCTTTGAATCTGAACCATAAATTTCATTTATACATTGTTCACACAAGGTGGATTTTGTCTTTTTAAGTTCTTTTGCATGTTCATCTCCCTGCCTGAAAAATAAACTGGTGGGAGTGAGGGAGAGAGGGCAAATGGATAGTCTGATCAGATGCTTGTCTCACCTGGTCGTCAGGAGCCCCACCCTTTCAGGATGGGGCAAAGAGCTGATATGAGAGCAAATTTTGAGGGGTGGTGAGAAAATATTCTCTTGGTAGTCACCTTATTTAGGAAGGTTCAGCATTTTCTGTCTCTGTTTCTTTGTGGAGATAGCTGGGTGGGGTGTGGGGAGGAAGTGGTTTTTTCGTTACTGATAAGGGCAAAGGGAGGTGTACATTTCCTCCTCTAAAATTGCAAATTGCGATGCTTCTAAAAGCTGCTTGTTTTTTGAGGTTGGTTTGTTTGTTTGTTTGTTTGGGGGGGTTGGGGGGGTGTTCCTGGTTTTTGGTGGGGTTTTTTGTTCAAGTTTTTTTTTGTTGGTTTTTTGTTAAGTGTTTATTCAGGCACATATGACAAGTGAATAAGTAAATGTCACTGCTAGACCCACCCTGGCGCCATGAGGACAATCAGCCTGAAGACCAATACAGACCCACCTGGTTTTTTTTTCTCAGGCTGGCAGTGGAACTTCACACTTCAGTGTTGTCTTAAAACCTGAACCTGTGAGAAAGGCCTTATATAGTACCCACCCCAAAGAGGCTCAGTTTGTATATTGGTAAACAACTCAGCTGTTTCAAAGATTCTGGAAATCTTTGACTCCATATGGTTGTTGTCTTCTTTATCTAAAAAGCAGATGAAAAAGCTAGCAAAAGTACAGATAGCACGACAAATGTGGTTGAAGGTGTGGCATAGCTTCACTGAAAGAGGACACAAGCTCGACTAGGGTGCTTTAGTTCAGAAAAGATGTTCAGATGATGAGGAGGTGTGATAGGTACAACCACTTCTGAAAGACAGAGAGAAGGCAAACAGAGAAAAGTTAGTTACTGCTTCTTAGAACACAAGGTCCAAGAGCATCAAACAAACTTAACAGGTGGTTAATTTAAAACACATGAGTACAAATAATATGTGGATGAACTGTGAAATCATTTGGGCTGGGAAACTGAATACTGAGGGATGATGAGACAAATTCGTGGCAGTCAAATACAGCAGGACAACTGAATGAAAAACTGCTGCTTCAACTACCAGGCAGTAAAATCCCTAGACTGCAGGTAGAACTGAAGGAATGATAAACCACAAAAGCTATTTGCAGGGACTAATCAAGTATCTAATAAAAAGATATTGAAATAATTCAGATCTGGATGCCAAGTTTTTGAAGGTTCTGGGAGTTAGACCCATGATAGAGTTACCTGAAATGATCAACTCCACATAGTTATTTAAAGTTCTACATTCAGAAACGTCAGGTGTTGTGATGCTTTGCCTTTTTTCCAGAATTTTGGTTCACACTTAGAATACTACATTTTTTTTTTTCCCTCCCTAAGTCTCCTGGAGCTCATGACTGATTTAATAAAAGCTCTGGAAAAATCTGTCAGAATGCCATCTCTACAAGAGTCTGTGAGACTCACTTTCAAACCCTGGAGTGTGCAGTACCACAGCTACACATACTAAAATTACACCATGTATTTATTAACATAAACAAATAAGGCGATATTCTCATTTCATTCTTATGACCTTTTGCTTCAAGGGTAAATGCAATCTTAATTTTTAATATTTCTCAGCTTTTGCAGAGGCATTCTAAGAGTCTCAGTTTTAAACAAGATGGAACATGTTCACAGCTGAAATCTAAATGGGTTCTGCATCCCTGTTGAAATGTTCTGCTTAAATGTTTGATCCTTAATGCAGTCTACACTCTGCCCACAGCAAATGTTCCTCCCAGCTGCTGTTCTTCCCATTAACAGAAAGGGGAAGAAGAATTAAGGTACCACTCTATCTGAACATGTTGAAGCCAAGAGTTCATTAGCTGCCATCCAATATGGAGTGGACTACAATAGATTTAGTATTTGCCTGCCCATATATTCAGAACTCATATTGCATGAAAATAACATTTAGTTGGTTAGAAACATTTTCCTGATAATTTAGACCTTTAAATTTTCAGTCATTTGAACAGGGCTTCCTCCTCCTTTCTATTCTAGAAAACTCTCACCAAATAAGATAAATATGAGGAATTTTTTTTCATTATTACCCCATGTTTAGCCATAACTGGAGGTTTTGGTCTTGGAGTGGAAAGAGAGAAAACAAAATCCCTGGGATCATGCTGGATTCAGCCCATTAATCCCTGAATTATCATAGATTAGTCACCGTGTTTCCATCTGATGAATTTCTAAATTTTTATTCCCTCCTGCCATTTGTCTCCTTTGTCATTTTCCATTACTTGAACAAGTATAAGTAAAATAGAATCTCCTTCTATTTCCGTACACTGCACGTACAAAAAAACAAACCAAAAAAACAAAATGAACAAAAAACCCACCACCAACAAAGGAGCAAAACTAAAAACTCCTAGTTTAGGCAAAGCTAAAATAAAAGGTAACAACTTTCAGATTAACACAGTGACAAGCCAATTTGTCCCTCTAGCTTTCTAGATAAAGCGTCATACTAATACAAAATTATATCATCCTGAATAATTTTCAAGACAGATATTGCAGTTCCTCCCATTCAGTGGAATGCAGATACACCTGGAATTCATTCCAGGCACTAGATGAAGCTCTGTCAGAGGACCCACTATGCTACATGGCCCTGTTAAACTCTGTCTGTCCCTTGATTCCTCAGTCTTACCCAGTAGCCTTAGAGCCATTGTACTTCATTTTTGGCCTTATGTTAATAGAAGTTAATTGGGAGGACACTTTGTCTGCCAGACCAGGCTGCTGGTGGAAAGTTTGATGACTCTCATCAGCTTGTTTCCTTTCATCTAGATGACTCTGGGAGGAGGGAGACATAATTAACCTAAATATTTGTGTACCAAAAGTTTACTCATCCGTCCCTGGGAATATGGGTGGATTCTTCCCTTCTCAGATTCTTTTTTTTCCTTCTGTTCTGTCTTTTCTTGTGGCCTTCTGACCACTACACTGACCAACACAGCATATTAGGTCAGCAGAATTCATGTGAGTGTGTATTAATTTACCCAGTGCAAGCTTGTCATTGCAATTGGTCACATTTCTCCTTTTCTGTTTCAGCAGTGCTTTATCTCTTAGCTTTCTTTGAGGTGGGGAGGAAAGGCATGAGTCAACACTCAACCCATACAAAATGAAAAGTGAAAAATTAGACACTAACATGAAAAAGGGAAAAAAGCTCTCAGAAGAGGCACTTTGGCACTCTGTGACTGTTGAGCTTCCACTTTCAGTGTCTGGGAGAAATGACCAAGGACACAGTACTTCTGGAAGAGCCTTGTGATGTTATAACCACACATTTAGCAAAGCAATGTCATTACCAGACTCCACCAATACCAATCTCCTTCGTGGGAGTTATTCTTCTCTGTGGAAATAATTAAACATTCACTGGCCCAGAGCAATGACAGGCAATCAGGAGGGATATGATGGCACAATGGCTAGATGTCTCACTGGGGAGTATATGAGACCAAGGTTCAAGATCCTACTCTAGTATCTATTTAGTATCCTAGTAGACACTGTTTATCTACTTTAATAATACTAAGAGGGGTTTTCATTTGGAAAAGTCTTATTTCAAGTATTTAACAGCATCATGGTGAGAGTACTCCACTACATTGTGGGCAAGCTGCCTTTTGACTTCTTAAACTGTCTCAGAAACAGAAGCTCATTAGCCATTCTAGTGAGCAGAAGACTGATCTCCCTTCACTTGGGTTTTCCCCCACCAAACAACAATGGCATTCCTGTGGCAAGAAAAAAGCATCCCAACTGCGAGTTTCCTCATCTCCTTTGACACCTTTTTCTGAAGAATGTAAGGAAGCCAAGAACTGTTGTAAAAGGATTTTGAAGTCCTCTGAAATGGGCTTTGCTTGTGGAGCAGTTCAGCAGTGTGGCATCACCTTGACTCGTTCAGGGAAAACAACCCCAGGAGGAAACATTTAAGGCATTACAAGCTCTGGGTCAGGGTGGAAGGGCCAAGAGCTCTGGCCTCAGCGCTAAGGCTTGTGGAGCAGACTTTGTTGCAAATCAGCTTAGCTGGAAAACAGTTTTTTGAGGATTACTGAGAGAATAGCTAAGAGCAAGATAATTTGATTAGAGACATGGAATTAGGTGAAGGAGTGGCTTAAAATAAACTGCTTAGATATTTTAAAGCTATGACTAATAGGAGAGACTGAAAGAGTGCTCTGGATATTTTTTTGTGTTAGATTTTCAAAGAAAGCACTCAAGAAGATTTGCTGGTGGCGAAGGCTGTGTTGAGGAGGAAGTCATGTGAGTATGAGCACAAGGCACTGGGCAGGGGTACCAACCACAAAGGGCTGCTGCAGGAGTCTCTCATGGAAAGGGTGCTTGGCACAGTATAGTTTAGGAACTGCCCTGTACACATGGGTTGTTATTCTGGTTTGGACCAGGAAGTCTTTTTCTTAATTTTAGTAATGTATTGTGATTGCAGTTTACCTCAAACAGAAACTGAAACACTGCTGCAGCAAACACAACAGTTGTCAAAAAACCTCTGGGAAGCATAAAATCAGCATCATGTTTTATGCTTGGGATGGGCTTGCAGCAGTACCAATACTCCAATTCATCCCTCCCTAGGCAATCTGCCACCATTATTCTTACTTTAGCTGCACAGAAATTAAAAAATAATAATAATATTTTTAAAAGATCAGCGTGTCAGTAGAGGACACAAGAAAGGAGGCTTTGACACCTGCTAGGTTTAGCAGAAAGAGGGAAAAAAGTGAACTTTATTTACAGTTTTCATTCTTTATAGGTTTCTTAACTCCACAAGGGATTGGAGGACTTGTCACTTCCTCTTTAATTCCACTGGAGAAAAAGGATGCTTATCAAACTTTTTCTTATCACAAAAGGAATGAAAAACAGAAAAGACGGTTAAGCAAACATTGGCTATTGTTTACATGAAAGTATGTGAAAATTTTTTGACTCCAAGGTTACAACAGAAGGCTTAGCAAAAAATAGGACAACAGAACAGCACAAAAAAAGAGCCAGCAATAATGGCAGAAATTTTGGGATTTCTGATCCCAAAATGTGATCAGAAATCAGAGAATGATTACTGTGGTTACTGTGCCCCGGGCTTCAGTAACCTCCTAATAAAAATTTCAGTATTAGTGTAATGAGGCAGGGAGTAAGTTAAGTTTTGAGAAAAACTCCTTTGAGCAGTGAAGAACCTTTTGACAGCGTAGTCCTGCCACACCATGTAAGTCAGGTGTCCAAAACTGGAGGGCACTGCCAGGCCCTCAGTTTTCCAGCTCTGCTTCTCACTTTTACAGGGATGAAACTGGGACAATGTACAAGGTATAGAGATCCAGCTTCTCCCTGCCCTGACCCGTGGGCCCCTGGCTCTCCCCAGCCCTGTTTTGTTTCTTTGACAATGAAATTCTCTGTAGCAATTGTTCTCCTGATTTGTGCATGGAATCAATTACTTCAGAGGGCAAGAGCAAGGTGTCCATGTGCACGTGATGGGCACCATCACCATGCTCATTGTTGGCCAGTTCCAGTTGGTGTTCAGCTGTTGGTTACACCACGCCTTGTATTTTACGTCAACGTCGGGCTATGCTGCAGGTGGGGCTTAGGTTTCTCCTCTCCTTTTGAAAGCAAAAGCATTAGCAATTCCAAAATTTTAAAAAACAGGATAGTTGCAGTGGGCAGGGGAATCCAACTCAGAATATTCAGAAAGCTGACAGCACCAAGGAAATGTAAGCCATGCTTTGCTTGATCTTCTGAGGAGCGTGACCTCTGCTTGGCCTGATGTAAAGCAGCCTTGACTAGGACCTACTTCCAGCACAAATGAGGGGTGATTAGAGCAGTAAAAAGCCCCTCCTGTAGTTTAAGTCCATTGGAGGTTGGGTGGAGGGAGGGGATGGAGAGGGAGGAAGGTGCACCAGCAACCCTGCAGTGCAAGGAGTTAAGAGTATAGCAGTTAATTTTACTTCTCGGTCATGAAAAATGCACATAAACCTAAGGAATAGACCTAATTCCCTTCCGTGATAAATCAGGAATTGATCTTCCATTTATGTTCTCTTTTTCAAAACAGCAGTGTGGTTACAGCTTTGGGGCCATGAAATGATTGTCGCACGCATGGTAATTGTGTTGCTGTTTCTGCACTTCATTTGGGGAGCAGCCACACTTCCNCTACTTCCAGCACAAATGAGGGGTGATTAGAGCAGTAAAAAGCCCCTCCTGTAGTTTAAGTCCATTGGAGGTTGGGTGGAGGGAGGGGATGGAGAGGGAGGAAGGTGCACCAGCAACCCTGCAGTGCAAGGAGTTAAGAGTATAGCAGTTAATTTTACTTCTCGGTCATGAAAAATGCACATAAACCTAAGGAATAGACCTAATTCCCTTCCGTGATAAATCAGGAATTGATCTTCCATTTATGTTCTCTTTTTCAAAACAGCAGTGTGGTTACAGCTTTGGGGCCATGAAATGATTGTCGCACGCATGGTAATTGTGTTGCTGTTTCTGCACTTCATTTGGGGAGCAGCCACACTTCCCTTTCTCTTTGTCCCTTCCCAGCCCCCTGCCCTGTGCCTGGGGTGCCAGTGCGGAGCAGCCAAGCGCCGCGTCCTGCCCCGTGGCTGCAGCCACCTGTGGTCTGGAGCAGCTCTGGCCGTGAAGTGCACGAACTGAGCTGGGGAGACACGCTGGGTGGGAAGGAGACGGAGGCTGTGGCAGTGGTGCTTGAGAGTGTCATTTGCCGCAGGGGCGGCCACCAGCGCCGTGTCCCCAGCGCAGCGGCAAAGCCTCCCTGGCTCCTCCAGGCCCCGGCCGCGGTGGGGACCAGGCGATGCTGTCTGTGACCGAGTTCGCAGTGAGCCCGCTGAGCTCAGGTGCACGGCAGCACTGCCGGCCAGCCGGCCTTGCCTGGCATTGCTTCCAGGCTCCGCACTGGCAGCGGGGGTCTGGAACCCGCCCAGGCAACTCCTGTTCCCGCAGCCAGGGCCGGCACTGGCTGGGCCTGGCTTTGCGAGGCGCCGTGTTAGCCATGCCCTGTCCATAAACCGAGGCGGCGTGTCACCGGGAACACAGAGCGTGGTGTAATTGGCAAGCAAGAGCTTCTCCTCAGAGCGTGGGGGCTGCGTGCCCTCCCTGCCGAGCCCCCTTGCAGCAGCCGCGCTGAGGGAACACGCTCTCCCCGGCCCGGGGGCCAGCTCCGAGAGGCACGGGCCTGACTCTCCTCCTGGCACCAGGACACTGCAGGCACAGATGCTCCGTGAGCACCCGAACAGAGGCACCGAGCAGGACTGCGCTGCCCAGCACATGGTGCAAGTGCCGAGGAAGCCCCAGTCAAAGCAGAGACAGAGCGGAGACCCAGAGGAGGATGCAGCTGGAGACAGGGCAGAGACCGGCGCGAGTGCCGGGGCAGCACAGCCGCTCTGGGCAGCTGCAGGAGCTGCAGAGTGGGGCCAAAGAGCTCGGTTTTCTCTTCAGCCTCACAAAGGAAAGCTTCGGTGAAGAGATAAAGAATAATAAATGGGCTTTGGGTATAATTTCTTATCCCCACAGTTGTTCAAAGTCAGTCTGGGTGGGGCTTTGAGCAACCTAGTCCACTGAAAGTTATCTCTGACCATGGCAGGGGAGCTGCAACGGGATAATTTTTAGGATCCCTTCCAACCCCAACCATTCTATGACTTTATGATCCTTAATCCTTTGAAAACTGAGGCTTGATTCTCAGTCTGGGTTTGAAATCGGAAAGCAGGAAGCAAATCCCTGCACAAATTTACTTCCATCAAGCTGCCATGTTCTTTAGGACCAATAGGAAAATGTGTATCCTGTATAAACTTATTCAAGCAAAACACAGCTATCTGATGTAGCTTGCCTATTGAGTCAGATGAATGTCATTCATCACAAGTCAGCAATAAGGAAAAGGTATCTTTGATCATGGGTCTTTCATTCTTCTTTAGGAGGAGAAAATGTGCAGCTAGGTTAACTTAGGGTGATTGAAAAGCCCAGTACAGTACGCAGATGAAACTTGCAAATATTTTAGTATCCCTCTTATATCCTGTAGCTTTCGTGTGGGTTCTCATATCACATATTCACATGGTTTGAATGCCACTGGAAAGTTGCTAGAGAAGTTAGATAGTGAAACTATATGTATATCTATCTGCATACATACATATCAGTGAGGCTTACATCTCCTGGAATGCATTTATACCCATAGGTTTCTTGGCTTTATTTATACTACATTAAGAGCAAAGCAAAGTTTGAAGGTGTACAATGCATTGTAGCCTACACTGCCCCCCCCAGCCAAATATGAGCAGCAAACAAGTTTTTGAGCATATTAGCCTGCAGCTTAACATAATACAGTCTTTGAACTGCATAAGTTGCATTGCTTGACCTAATATGAATGAAAAATTATGCCTTTTAGCATGCTGAAACAAGATCTCTGAGGAAGTAGGAACAGAGTTCAAAATTAAAGGATAAACTTATGCTGCAGATTGATTTTTCTGCCCAGGAAAATAATCAGGCCAGATCCTGAAGGTTTGTGAATGTTATCATAGCTGTTGTATAGGTGTGGTGCAAAAGCTACTTGCTCTTTGCTGTACCCAGTGAGATTTCTAGTCCCGAACTTAAACCATATCCTTAGACAACCGGTGAAGTGTGACACACTTTGTAATGCTGCAGTGCAGAAAACTATGGAAAACCACTGTTTTGTAGCTGGCATACATAGGATCACCATGGATGGATGGGACTTCAGTTAGACACTCCGTGTCCAGCCAGGTCCAGCTCTCTATTACACACAGCCAAACTGCTGCGTTGCCTTCAGGGCTGCATCTGAGCCTGCCTGAAGCGATGTTGATCAGGCAGATTATAGACCTTTCAGCTTCTGCCCAACAGCAGGTTCACACTTCCCTACCAGCACGGCCCTGGGGTCTGATTTGCAGTGAGCCTGTTGACTCAATCCTCTCAGAGAAGAGATGCTGAGCACCTACTGATCCTTTTAACTTCTTGGGATTCAAAAACTTTTGTCACCAATGGGAATTACAAAACAGTTGGCAAGCCCTAGAAGAAGAAACACTGAATGCAATATAATTCTCTGTTACAGCTCTGCTAAGAACGGCACATAATATCAGGCCACATACAGGTTTACTGTACAACTGGTGACTCAAAACCACAGCTAGTTTTCAGAAACTCTCTGCTACATCTTTGTCAACCCTCTGCTCCCTCACTGCACTCAGAAATTATCATCCACAATACAGATGTTTCCACTTGACATTTCGTCTCAAAGAAGGAAAAACTTGTCTTTATTATATACTGCAAAGCTGTAACTCCTTGAGGTTGTTTCTCATTATATCTAGAATAATGTAGATGAAAAAAGAGATGGTGAAAGCTGCTTCTCTGTTATGACCAATCAGTTCTACAGGCCTCATTAGGCCTTGGGTATACTGATCCTCACTAAAATATCAAGTTGAAATGCTTAAAATAATTTCTAACTGTAGACCATTACTCTACAAATATGCAGACAAGATTGTTTTGTATTCTTGGCTTTCACGTACCCCATCCAGACTCCACCTTGACCTCGTGGGAGTGATAGCACATTTCTACACAGAAATGAAGGACTTCGAGACACTTTTAACAACTTTTTAATGCAAGATCTTCTTTATTTTTCATGGCAAAGAATGTTAATCCTACTGTTCATTACATAATTTCCCTATCCCTTGGAACACTAAAACAACAGACAGACACCAGATAGCCTGCCTAATCTCCTCAAAATCTGGGGAGAATCAACACCTCATGGGCACTTTGGAGATTGTAAAATGCTCCCCTACCACGTCTAGCAGAATAATAATTAAAATAATAATTCTTCCCTACTTTTTCAGCTTCAGAAATGGCCTCAAAAGCAATAAGCAGTAGGCATTAATCCTTAAACTATCCTGTCAATAAAGCCAATAGTGTAAGTATTGCTCTCTCCTGTATCACCAGCCTGCCTCCACCTACTGCTTTTCCTCTCTGGTCCTCATCCAGTGAGGAAATAATCTGAAGGACTGAGACGGCTACTGGGAGAACCAGCTCACTGAGGACATGATTTAGGTTTGCAGATTAGGAGCAGAAAAGCCTCCAGAAATGCTGAAGATTTTTTTCTGTGTACATTTTTGCATGGCTATACTTAGCTTTTTGCCCACTTTCCAATTTTCTCTTTAACACACCCTGCCAACTTGTAGGCTGGATTGCTTTATTTTGTAGCTGTAGCAGATCTGAAAGGCCTAGTTCCTGTAGGCAGGAATAATCGCTGGGTAGCTCAGTGCCATTTCTGATCTGTACTCTTTATTTCAAGTTCCTCAAGACTTCATGCCTCTAAGTCCTCCTACAGAGGATGCTTGATATTCCTAAGGAGCCTCTTACCCTGCACTAGACACAGGACTGGGCTGTGCACTTGAAGGGAAGGGATGCCTTATGGCATAACTTCTGAATGGTACTGGGCCCAGCAGAACTGGGACAGCCTCAAAGCTGTTTGAAGCAACAGAATGATTTTGAGTCTTCTGGAGTGTGAAACTTGTAAATGAGGAAGCTGAAATTTGCTAAGATTGAACTAGTCCAAAGTCAGAAAGATCATGTTTGATGTACTTAGAAAGACATATGTACTTTAAAGCTAAGTCTTTCTATACTAATTTGTCTTCATTAATCTTCAGGAGTATCCCATGACTGCAAGTCTTTCACTTTCTTGATGGTATAAATCTGCCGTAATGTAGAACAGTGTCNGGTTACAAGGGCAAATAGGAGAGCAGGGAAGGGAGAACATACAGATCAATCAAAGGAACATTGTGTCTTAGGAGAAGCCTGTCTCTTAAGCCTGGGGGATAACTCCCCGCCACAGCTCCCAGTGGGCTGGGTGGCCCCAAGAGAACAGGATGAAATACATTCAAAAATTAAAGTTCAGCTCTTAGAGAGATTTTATGCACATGGTTAACTAAGTGCAATGAACTCTGTTTCAAATACATATATTTGTAAAAATCAGGTGTAGATTTGTAAGATTATGATCTAATTTATCCACTGTAGTATAAATACTGTTACTAATTCAGAAAATCTCCTTTATGTAGTTTCACCAGACTGCAATGTGACAGAATCTGGTCTGCTTCTTAAAAGAACCAAGAGAGTTAAAAATCTCTAAGATGGAGTTAGTTGCCAGAAGAACTGTCTATGCCATATAGGATACTCTGCATGCAGGCTATCCTGCTCATCTTTTCTCCTTTGCTGTGATGTTATCAATGTCTTAATTTGCAGTTTAGGGGAAAGATGAGAGTTCACAGATCAAACCCCTCACATTTCCAGAAGGAGACAGAACTGGAAGGTCAAATATGAAGCAAAACAGTAAACATCTGTAAGTACAGGGATTCTGCACACACCAGACATCCCAGTTCTTAAATACCTTCTTCCTGTTTAGATTGCATAGAAATACAACTCAGTGCAAATTAGCACTTCTTTTAGATAAGATAACCCTCCTTTGAGAGCAGAGATACTGTATCAAGAGTTAGATGTTCAGAGTTCAAGTGTTCTTCCCAAAACTTACCAGGAATTTCAATCTTCCAATCCTGTTTGCAGCATATCGGTATTTCATTAGCCTTTGCTTGCTCTGCTGAAGATAAAATGCTGCTCAGAAAGAAGCTAGTTTTGCCCTCAGCTGAGGTTTATGTCATTACCTGGCACATCCCTGAGCTCTGTTACTGCCCAGGTCCATGGGTTTCATCATTGTTGGGGGATCTGTTATGGCTCATTCCTACACCACAGCACCACTTCAAATACTGATCTCACAACCATTAGTTGTTAGAGCTGTAGAGCAGAGCCTGAAGAAGTCCCGTGCAGCCTGACCGGTGTTACACACAGTGAGGTAAAAGAGCAAGAACCCAGAGAAACTTGCATTTGTCCTGTCATGTGGGTAGCAACTGTGAGATAGAGCCTAGACCAGCCACAAAACTGTAATACTGGGGAGTTTCATGAACTCCAAGAAATTGAATGACTCTTTCTCATGTACCTCTCCTTTTTAGCCAAATGCTTTCATTCAGTACATCTAGGAAACTTGGCTCAGAAATAACCTAGCAAAAACTTTGCTTCTTGTTCGGCTGCTCCATTAAAGTAGCAGCTACCCATCTCCAAAGTCTTGAACTTGTGGCCTTTTAGTCCGCACCTTCATTCTCTAATTGCAATGCCTGTAGCAAAGTTTCAGATGTAGAGTGGGGTACACTGTTCAGTTGAAGAAGGGCTTTGTCACTCATTTCACCAAACAGCTTTTCCAGTAACTGGTTTCACTTGGATAGTAGAAGCTAAAATAAAAGGTTGCATTTATAGCTCATTGCATCACCAACCACAACAGTGGGCCCCATTAACAGCCACCTAGCTCAGGGAGAGCTGCAGTCCCAAATGTAAATCAGTTAAATGAGAAGGTCTGGCATCTAATGGTTGATAAAATTATTTGACATTGACAAGGTCACAATTGCCTGTCTGTTTTTAAATTTTCTTTCATTGGTGTGAAGATTCAAAATCGTCCATGCAGTTCATGTTTGCTGTGTTCTGCAGAAAGTTCAAGTCATGAACGAGGGAGCAGCGTAGCTGTACCTGTGGGTGAACTAGGCCATGGGGGGAAAACATTTGTTCTCTTTTCAGACATGTCTTGTGTTAGGGACAGTGTGATCAGCTGATTTACAATCCTGTCCTCTGCAACATGACTTAAACATTTTTTCTTTGTGCTTGCTAGCACGTTCTGCAGCTATCTGGCTGGATCTCTGCTGAGAGGCTGATGGCTGAAGATGGAGACTGCTGGACTGCCTCAGCACTGTCCATTAGGGCTAGGCTGCCAGGCAATCAGATAGCTTCTAGCAAACCTGTGAGCCCAGCCTAGTCTTCAATGGTACCTTGAATCCATTCCCACTAGTGATGGACATCAGGTCTTTATAAAATGATAGCTCTTCTCAGAACAATGCTGATCACAGAGCCTGCATTGATTGGTTTGAGATGCATTGTGTGCTCTCAGTTGAGTGGGAACAAAGCTGTCAGAGCACAGTAAGCAAAATAATCAGCAGGACACAGTTTAAACACTTTAAAAAGACATGTTCCAAAGAATATGGCCCTTCTTTTTCACTAATATCCTTCAATCGAAACAGCTATGTAAAAAATAATATTTTTAAAAATCATGTTAAAACAGGTAAAAGAAAACTATTTAAATAAAAATGTACACACAAATCAGAAAGTACACAGTTTTACCAATAAAAGAGAAAAGTATGTGAATTCTGCAGTGTTACACAATTGCCGTTGATTTTACATGGTAGGTTTTTAGGTACTTTGCTGATGGTTGTCTGCAGAAAATCCTGAGACAAAGAGCTGTACATGTATCTCTCAGTGAAGAAGTTGCTTTGTCCTGAAGTCTTACATCGTTTCTCTGCATAACAAAACTTCAGAGTGTGAAATTACCAAACCTGTAGATATCTGTAGTCCCATAAAGTGGGCACAGCTTCTCTTAGGAACATTGCCTTGAACTAGAAATGTCTCAACATGAAGTACAATAAGGGCTTGTGACAGAAGCTCCTTCCTTTTCCTTCAAAAAATCCTGAGACTCCTTTACATAACAAACACTTCAGTTTCACGTAGGCAAAGCAATCTGCTATGTATTGGCTTCTATTTTCCTGTAACAATCACCAAAAGAGCTGCATGAGGCAAAAGAAGGAATTGTTCTGGTTTTGTCTTGTTCTAAACATATACAAAAAACATCACCATGAAAATCATCCCACAGTGGCTGATAAAAATAGAACTGCAATTTATGCTCCCAAACAGTACCTTTATCTTAAGACTCTTAAGCAGCATTTTCAATAATAATGGCTGATTTAGATGGATTCCCAGGGTGCTGGATCATTGCCAATGACATTAATGGTTTAAGGCTCCCTGAATTTTGATTGATTGCTGTAATCTGCAGAAACTATTTCAGGACATAGATTTATTGTTATTAAGCCTATAAAATGGTGTCAGGGTCAAAGCAAGTTGGTGATTTGTGTTGTGATGCAAACATTGCTCAGGAGAAGATGAAATCTTTTAATAAATGTGAAATTTGTGAGAGAACAATAATTTCATCTTCTTTGAAGAATCTGTGGCCAACCAATACAGATTGCAGCAGCAGGGAGAGTGTAGTTAGGCTAAGGCTGCCCTGCAAAAATTAACCTTCAACAGCATGCTGATTCCATTGAGTGCTATTCCACACAGTGATTGAGATATTTCACTTGTTTTACAAAGTTAAAATGTGCTCACCTCCCCTTCCTCATTCTCTGTCTACATAATCTGATATTATGTTCTTGATCTCACTAAATATTGTGGTCCTTAATCCATCTAATATCACGCAGCATTTCGAAGATGGTGAAATTTTTCCCCTGTAGGACTCACAGCTAAATAAAAGTGAGACCAAACTATACTCTAACACCTCCAGAAGATAATGGGAAAGGCCATAACTGAATCTAGAGATAACTGGGTTTTTCCTATTTAAATGGGTCCTCCCAAGTAGAATCAGAGCAGATGATTCCTTGTAAAAAGGAGAAACAGGATTATAACAAAGGAATTCTCAGCACTGCATGATGTAAAAATATTCTTGTTTGCTTTTTCCCTTGGGACTGGATTACCAAAAATGTTGTCAGATCCAGGACTAGTAACAGAGCCAAGAAGAATGAGAGAAACACACTCTCAAAAATGAGGTGTCACATGGTTGTTTTGCCTTAGTTCAACCTGCATGCTGATAGTTTAATAGGTTCTTTATGCAACTGAATAACTTCAGGCAAAAGTTTATTTTCAAGATAGCTACTGAAACACTGAGAAGTGCACAAAATCTGAAAACTAATTTGTTCTGGTCATTTTGATCAGCTACTGACTTGGATGAGAGATTACCAGTAAGCTTCAAAAATCATGATGCTTATTTCAGGTTGGCCCTGTTTAACTTCATTTTGTCCTATTGTGTATAAAACCATTGTCATCTCACTAGCAACTTGCTATATAGTGGTTGTGAACACAGTCCACTATCATCAACAAGATGCAATACCAGAATTAAGAAGCCATCTTTATCCCTGTAAGTTTACAGAAGTAACTTAAAAAGCAGAAAAGACCTAAAGAGATAGGATGCAGGAAAAAAGAAGTAAAGTGCTTCGTCTTTTTAGTTCCACAGTAGATAGTGGCATTTTGTAAATATTTGTAACTTCTATGTTTTCTGTCATTATACAGTGTTCACTGGAGTTGAGGCAGGATATTGGAGGAGAGGAAGAGAAGAGGAATAGGCAGAGCGATGTGCACAAAGGCTGCTACACAGGATGTAAATGTGACCAAAAGCCAGTACCTGCACAGCACATAAGCAACTGTCTAAAACAGAAGCAGTGCCAGCACACAGAGTTTAATAAATGGTCACATCAGAAGGCTGCAAAGACTTTCCTATTCCTGGAAATGTAGCTGCTGAGTAAGAAACCCTGGAAGATTAAACTGTGTTTGATAAAGAAGGTCACAGATGAGGAGTGGAGAGAGGAAAAGAAGGGTACTCATGTGTGGGTGGGACTAGGAGGAACCTTTTGCACTGTTTCTGTGGTTGAGAAGTAACAAGAAATGTAAACCTGTTGAAAATGGCCATGGGTACTCTCAATCCCTGTTCATTAAAAATGTTATAGAAACCTGACAGTTTCATGAATACATAAATTTTCCAAATTCCAAAACAAAGATTTTCCCAGTTTTCATTGTTGTAATATCTATTGCATCATCTATAGGAATCTGTTTAGAAGGTATCTTTCATGCCTCAAAAAAGTAAATTTAAACTGCTTCATCCAAAGACAGTGAAGACTTTATTTGGGCCAAGCCCTATTTACAAGGTGCTGAATTCCTTCAATATTCTGTAATATCACTGGAGTCAGGCTGGAGCCCCTGGCAGGATAGTGTAGTATCCTGTAGTGTAGTGCGGTATCAGGAGTACGTGAAGATGACAAGCTGTTTGTCTATAACAGTTCAGTTCCTGCATCTTTAGCCACTTTTGAGTGTTGTGTCCTTTAAAATTTCAGTGGAATGGAGAAGTTACACTACTGGGGCTCTCTTTAGTGAGAATGTCCCCAGAAAATGCTGTCATTCCTATGGCCTCTGCAGAAAATGTGTGGACAGGATGTACTAGGAGTCTGGGGTTGGAGAGCTGAAGGAACAGCTCTTGCTCATTTCACAGAGAGTCTGAGCAAGAATTTGGATAAGCTTCCTCAGGGACAGCAGGTAATATGTCCACGTTTTTCTTCAGAATAAGAAAAAACTTAATTACCCCAGGTAGATAGTAATGCAAAATAGTTCTGTAATTAGGATTAATTAGAAGGAATAAACACTCTGGGTCAAAACAAAACAGTGGACAATATAAGCAGTTAGTGGTTTTGTCCTTTTCCCATATTCTTCATAATTTCTGAATATCTCTTTTTGTTTCTCAGTGTGCTCATGTTTCCTAGTGCTCTTTGGTGGATTTTTGGAGCAATGTAAGGAAAGGCCTTAGTGTCTATTGTGTGTTTGGACTTGATGATCTTAGTAGTCTTTTCCAAACTTAATAATTCCATGATTCTCTGTATTGGCTGAAAGACAACTGAGAAGTTGCTCATTTAAAGTTGAGTGCTGTATCAGGCAGTCTTTCCAAAAGTGAGATGTCAGTTTTGGGGCCACACTACAGACCACAGAGTTGGATGCAGCAATGGCTCAGAGGCTGAGGACACTTGTATAGGCACAACAATGGCTCAGGGACTTGGGACACAGATACACATCAAAACATGTGGAAACACGTGAGGTCAGTTTGGGAGCTGTACATAATCAGCTCACAGGATGGGTATAGTCATTGATCAACCAGGCAGACAAGCTTAATTTGGAAATTTCTTGTAGACCAAGATAAAACTCCTAAGTGGGGAGGAGCTGATCCAGTGTATCACTAACCTGAGTCTGAGGCTATGTTGACTTTTAACGGGCTCTTTCAGAAGTTCTTTTCAACAGTAAAAAGAAAAGGGGCAGAGCATTGGAGACAAGTGTGAAAAGCACAGAAAGTAATCTAGTGAAATTAGAGTGTGGAAAAGTAAGCAAATTGATAAAGCAATTTTTCTGTAAAATTATTTTTAAATAATTACTTCTTCTTCAAGTGGTAGCATGTGAACACTATAAAAGTCTTTGGAGGTCTAAGCTTAACTTTTGGCCTGGTTTTCCAAAGTCACAGAGATTATGTTGTTGGTCTGCTGTCTCTTTGGTATGTTTTGGTTGGTTCATTTTTACCACATTTAGAAAGGTAGAGAGTTAGACTTGAGCTGATTTTGTGTTTGGTTTTATTTTTTTCAGTTGAGACCATTAATATACTAGCAGTGGTCTTCAGTCTTTCCTTAAAACAGAAAGAAACAGACGTAAGAGTTTGTGTGGTTCTCCAGTTACGCATGTGTAGAGCTGTATACATATATAAACTACTGAGCTTTAAGCTATCTTAAAACTGCAACCTATGTTTATAATTACAACAATGTAACTATACAGCTTTTTAATAAAATAAATTTAAATATCAGCTTGATCTGATAAATGCTAAAACATTTCAACAGGCTCCAAGTAGCTGAAGGACTAGATGGAACTTTCTAGAAGGTTGTGTCTTCCTTTTCTGTGCTCTCAGGTGCTGTGCTGAAGCTTTGCAGACCTTCTCTGTGTTTTTCACTCACTGTGTTACTTCTTGTCCTGTTATGGGGGTGTAATAATTTCTGCATCTGAACAAGCAAAACATTAGCTGCTTAAATCCCCTCACCTTGCTCTTAGTTCACCTCACTGCATTACAGCCAGAAGAAGGGATCTACTCACAGTTGCAGATGATCTTGGTAGCAGAGTATGGAACAGACACCAGATCTTTTGAGTCAAACCCCAACTAAATAGCTAATTTAGGCAATTAAATTAGGTAATTTAGCTCAGTGCAAAAACTGTGCAGCATTGCTGATAAGATTCCTGAAGAATGTTTGGAAGCAAAAGGTAATATTTGGAAAATTGAACTGCATTTCCAAGGTTACATTCCTGAGCTCATAAGCAGAAAAGTCAAAGTAATAGGACTGCAGTTCCGTCTCTTTAAGGAAACAGATGGCCCCACACCCACATTCACCCTAATGTCTGACAGCTGTGATGTCTGAGCAGGCCATCGCTGGTGCCACCTCCCAGCATGACCACCCCACACTGCACCACATCAGCCTCGAGGCACTGCACCACAGATGAGTTAGAACTGAGCTGGCCTCAGGGACAAGGAGGCAGCTCTGAAAACAGCTCCTGAGAACCAGGGATATGCGGGACTCTCTCTGTAAGTAGCCAACTCCCTCCTCAAAAGACCCAAAGGATTTCCTGGAAAAAAGCCACGTGACTTCCAAAATAGAGTCAAGCAAAAACACCTTTAGCTTTACTGAAATAAATGATGGGCAGGACTGCGGGTCCTTTAAAAGCCTTTATTAAAAGTGGTCAGCTTGGGTTGAGGGCTCAGCAGGCTGCACATACCCCCGATGCTCCCAGCTTCAACGTCGGGGAGGAGGATTTTGGCTCTGCCACTCAAAATGACAAAGTTGGGCTTTCTCTCCTCACAGGGGAGTGGTCAAGAGGGCAAATTAAGCTTCTCTTTGGAGAGAGGAGGCTCTCAGTGGTCCGTGCTGTTAGGGTGACTGAAAAGAAACCTCAAAGGCTGGCCAGGTGGTCATCCTCTTCCTAA
>VYXC01003642.1:139860-229382 GCA_013397175.1 Platysteira castanea | reverse complement strand
TTTTTCTTAAAAAGTTTGTTGGCTCATTTTTAGCTTGTTTTTCTAGGGGCTTTGTCATTTCTCCCAAAAGCCTTTGGCTCTCATTTGCATATCCGGCTCCTTCTCCTTTTTTTTTTTTCTTCTCTCTCTCTCGTATCTCCAGAGCCCTCCTTCAAGGTGGAGGGTAGCTAGGCAACAGGTCGTAAATTCTAACATCGGTATGCATTGATAAGAAACAGTTACTGCCTTTAGGTATTTAACAAGTAAGGGTTTTTTTTACAACAACAGAGTTAACAGGCATAAGGGGTACTATAACATTCAGGTAACAAACGATAAACAACAATAAAGTACAAAGTAAATGGATAATTGTTAAATCGGGCTCTTATTCATAACATTTACCATACCTCACTCTGCTGTATGCCTTCTTTGATGTTTTGGTGGATTAATTTCAGGTCATTGGAAGAAAGCCAGAACTGATGTTTGAGAACTTTCTCAGAAAGGGACCTGTCCTAGTTTTCCAGAATCGTGTGCAAGGCACAAATGCAGAGTGACCTAGTGGGCCAAGAGCAGCCTCACTCTGCAGCAGAACCCACAGCAGGACACCCCGCCCCCACAGGAGTGGGCCTGGGTTGTCCATGGCAAAGAAGCTCATGCTGCCCCAAAGCAGAGCAGAGACATCACCATCGAGGCCTGAAGGTCAGTGTTGCACCTGTGTACTAACCAAGAGTAAGGGAAAAGAAAGCCCGTAAGGGTGAGCATCAGCCTTGCTCCCTGCAGTACTGGACTCCCTGCATTCTCCTCCTAAGGCAGCTGGGAGACGAGTGACTGGGACACAACTGCTGGCCCATGAAACAAGAAGTATTTAACTGAGACACGGGCATAGAGCAAGGAGTGGGGAGGCTGAGAAGCAGAGGAGCTATCATCAGTCACCTACCTTCATGTCTCATGCATGAAGAATCTTTGTGGCCAGACCTTAAATATTCTGGTAAGCAACTAAAAAATCCTAGCACTGTTGGTGGTGGGAGCTACATATTCAATTCTGCAGTCAGTATGGGGTACAGCAACAAAGGAGGCCAATGCACAGGAGAGCTGTGATAATGGAAAGAGGACTAATGTGCTGTGCAGGCTGAAAGGCCACGTGGAGAGCCTCGAGTACAACCTTGATCTGAAGAAGTGTTTCGGGGTGAGTGTTTCCTCACAGAGGTATAGGCAGGTTTAGCAGGCTAGGGGCAGATAGCTATGGCAATCAGACCAAGAGCAGAGCTTTATCTTCCCTTTCTCAGAAGAAGCAGGCTGCTCTGGGTGACCTGGCTTACAGGAAAAAGCTGTCTGATTTGCTGTGATCTTGCTTTATTGAAAAGTTAGATGAGGCAGAAAACAAAACTTTCCTAAGCAGTTTAAAGAGGAGCTTATTTTTAATGCTGCACTTTTTTTTTTTTTTTTTTTTTTAATGTTTCTTTTTTTTTTTTTTTTTTTTTTTTTTTTTTTTCCCTTTTCACCAGTCTTGCTCTGACTGTTCCCTAGCACCAAAGATAGGGCTCTCCCAGGACCGCAGTTCTCTTTCTGTGCAGTATCTTAGGATAAATAAATTAGCCAGCAGTTCCTGCTTTTGTTTGCTGGACTGAAAGGATGCCATCCCTTAACAGCTCTCTACAGTTCGGATCAACCTTGCCAAAACATCTTAGCTTGGTCAGTAAAGATACATCAGCTTTGCTTGGTCTAAACTCAGAGTTTTCTGAGTAAAGTTCAAGGAGAATTGAACCAGCTCTGTTCAGGCCAAAGTGAGATACAGACTTTTAATTGTGCAGGTAATCAATTGTCAAGGTTTCTAATAAAGGGTCAGAGCTAGTCATGTGGTTGTTTCAGAGGCACATCTGAATTATTTCTTTGTATAATGTAATCTTTGCCAAATGCCCTTGGGCAGGAAGCCACTGTAATCAAGTTGACTAATTTACCTTGTCCCTTTATCAAAATGCCTTACCTAAGTAACCAGTTCTGCTTTTACCTGTGAGGTCTGTGAAGAAATACAAAATGGGCTACAAAGATAAACAGACTTTTTAATCATCCAGGTGGAAAGAGTAATTCATGGTTAATAACTTATCTAGTTAAATCAGCCTATTTATCTGCTTCCAGAATATCCATAAGCAGACCACAACTCCCCCTCACTTACTCTGTTTGCATTTTCCCAATGAGTATGTTGCAAGACTATACGCAGTGACCTGCTCCCTTCCTCCTCCTGCCAGCAGACTTCTCTTTGTGAGAGCCTTAAATGACTCTTCTTTTCCCGAGCCTCTCCATCTCATGTCCTTAGCAACTCCCCTTTTCTCACTGAAGTCCCTCAGTCTCCTTTTCTGAGTAGTAATGGGTATTTTAACAAGAGGCTTTTGAGGCTGCTACTGGCCTCAGGGCATTTTTTCCTCTATTTTCTGACTGAATGGTCCATAGTGAGGACAGAAGAGAATCTGAAGTTGTTGTGAAGCAACTGTAATGAAGAATTACAGCATCTTACAAAATTTTTGTCTAATGCTACCTGGTCTTGTTCGTCAGAGTGTTTCCTGAGAGTGAGCTCTGTTTAATTGGGTAAAGTCCTAACAGTCCATGTCCCCCTCTTCCTTCTGCATAAGATCACATGCTTTTCTGCAGAATATATCTCATTTAGGAGGGTTTCACTGGAAAACTCCTGACTGGTTTAACCTGCAAAATGATGCCACCATGCAAACTTCTGAGCCCAAACAGACCTTCACAACAGTCAGACCATGCAGGTGTCAGACCTCATGCATGTGCAGGACCACCTCCATGCCAGGATGACATCAAAAAGCTCTGGAAGTCTTTGCCTTCCTTTTTTTCTAATGTCAGTTTGATCTATTTAAAATATTACAGCTGTATATTACTGACTGCTCTGGAATTCTTTGTTGCTTCTGTAAGTGACACAAAATAAACAAATGTGTGTGAACCCATCACTGCTGGTTTCTCCTCATCTCTCTGCCAAAAAAAGGAGGAAGTTGTGTGCCTTCTTCACCAGGAGCCAAAATCTAAAGCCTGCTGCCTCCTGTGGACTTGATGATGGATGCACAAACTTTCGTTGAATACAAGTAAAACAAATATCCACAGGAAAAATGCTGTTGTGTTCCCATTAAGCTGTGGTACTATCCAGAATGAATAATATAATTCATTACAATATTTGTATCACCCCAGAGAGGAAAGAGAATTATATGGAATTTGGCGTATGAAATCAGTGCTACATGCTTGATCCAGTGGAAACACAGAAGTGCACAGGTATTGCAGAAGTGCATGGACCCACAAATGGATAGACAGGCTTATTTCCAATGTGTCTGAGATGTGTTTTAAGGCTGTGGTGTTTATTTGTGCCTATTCTAATACATTTGTTCCACAAGGCCAAGTTTGTTTCAACCAAAAACAAAGCTGAAGAGATTTATCAATCATGGAATGGTTAAAGTTGAAAGGAGCCCTTGGAGGTCATCTAGACCAACCTCCCTGCTTAACTGGAGTCCCCTAGACCACGTTACTCAGGACTGTTCCCAGGAAGCATTGAATATCTCCAGGGAAGGAGACTCCACAGACTCTTTGGGCCACGTGTTCCAGTGCTCAATCACACTCACATAAGTGCAATAAAGTTTATTGTGGTATGAATGATAAAGAGATTTGACTAGCTGTAGAAGATTTATATTGGTGAGTGATCCACCTTCAGAAACCCACCAGATTTTAACTTTCTCCTTCCTTAAAATGCACCCAACCTGAATCTGCAGTGAGAACTGTTAGTGAGAGCTATTACATATACTTGGCATAATTGTCCTCTGTCCCATTCTATTTCATTTTTTCTGCTCTGTTTCCATGGAAATGGTAGAAAGAAGGTCAGGCTTATGGTATAGGCAATTGTTTCAAGGGAGCTTGAAAGGCTTTATTATTCCCTGATCTAATTTTTTTCTGAGAGTGGTGGTGGGAATGAAAGTCAGACACCCCACTCGCTGTTATTTTTGGTGGTATTTAATTTCAATCAGTATTCCCAGGAGGCCATGAAAGGCCATTTTGCTTCTTTCTGCACCTAGGAAGAAGACTGTTCTTGAGGGAAAGTGATAGGATGTGATGAGATAGGCAGTCCTGGAATTTATTCCTGAGCATATTAATATAGTCCTGTCATGTCACATGCTGTATGACATCGCTATGTGGTGTCTGAAAGGCCTGGTCTCAAACAAGGACTTTCACACCTGTGTGGAAAGGGACCCCAAGAAGCCCATTTGTCCATTAGGAAATAAGAGGACTATTTCCTCAGGGACATTTTGAAGCTAGTTGTAGTTACTCTTGGAAAGAATTTTGAGATCCACCACTGGAAATTGCTCTGGATGGAAAGCATTTGCCTTCTTGCTGCTGCTAAGCAGAAGTAAGATAAAAGTATTCAACTGCTGTCTTTTGATGATTTTCTCCTATTTTATTGTCATGCTGTTAGCGTTCATTTCCATGGAAACAGGGCTAGAGAGGCAGTTTTTAGCAATGTGCAAGCTTTAGTTGGGAATGACACATGTAGATTTTAGCTGCTGAATGTTGGCTGATAGCTATAAAATGAAGGCAGAGTACAAGAGGGAAAGGATGGACAAAAGAAGGAGATCCAGACATTTCAGAGGCCATGAGCACCCCTTCTTCCTAGAAAAGGTTCTGGACATTTTGTGTTTTCTTTCTGCTCTACTACTTTCATTTTCCAGGCCTGTGCTTGGACCTGGCCTCCTTTCTTTTATTTCTGTTTCAGTAAGGTAAAATTTAATTGTCATTGTGTCTGGAGGCCCAGGAAACCTGAGGGCCTCTTGTGCTGGAACCATGCTGCTGTGGCTTAAGAATGGTGCTCTCCACTTCAGTGCCCCATGGAGACCCTCCCAACCATATGCTGCTCCAGTTGGAGGCAGAAAAGGCAAGGTCATGGGCTGAGATAAGAACAACTTACCGGAAACAGCAATGAGATAAGAAACTAAACAGTAATAGCAACAATGTTAATTAAAAAGGCTATAAGAAGAGAAGATATGCACATGGACAAACAACCCAAATAACAGCTCACTCCACCACATTTTCTTGACTAGATGGAACCCCTTCTCTCTGGAAGTGAGAGCTCCTTTCCACTGCTCCTGGCAGTGACATGAGATGGTATAGAATAACCTCTGTGTTCTGCCTACACCCCATTACAGTTACTGCAAAAAATTAACCCTATCCTGGCTGGAACCAGGACACGTGCAAACCTGGAGCAAGCGACATTACCATAGTGGGCAAGGAGAAAAAAACACAGGAAGGATGGAATTATTTGAGTGCTATTACACACAGGAGGTTGACAAAGCCAAGTCTGGACTTTATTCAGAGCTCACTGCATAGCTCTGTCCTCTTACTAACTGTTTGCTATGCCAAGCTGAGGGAGACATGCCTTTTCCATTTCTTTCTTCAGTTCTTTCTGTGCTCCTTTGAACCTGTGCTTTCCTTACAGAAAACATCTTTCCTACTTACATATTCATTTTGTTCTTCCATGGCTGCAGCTGTCTACAGATGACTTCTTCACAGTCTCTTCCACCTGGAGAACAGCATTCTATCCCCAGCCCTGCTCATGCAGAGCACTGTCTCAACTAAATCTGGTGTGGAGGAAGCGTCTTCCGTCTTCCCAGCATATGCTAAAACCTCTCCCATCTGCCCAAGCCACCAGTAGTCCTTCAGATAACTGCCTATGAATTAATTACATCTTGAAAGCCCCTGATCAAACTGTTCCTCATCTCAAAAGTAGTGAGAGGTTACAATAACAAGGCAAATCTCTAACTGCCAACTCCTTATCAGTTATGGATACTTCACCTTTTAATTTCTCATTCTGATAACACCCAGGCTGTTCCACCTTTCTGCTGAATTCTGTGGTCAGTTACCCTCTTTGCTATTAAGATGTCATTTGGGTTTTCTTGCTATCATGAGCTGTGGTTGGGAGCCAGAAGTCTCCTAAAGACACCACTATTTCTGAATGAAATTTCAGGATGAAATTATTGTATTTTATTTACTTCATTTTAAGAAAGGTCTTCTGTCTAAAATGTATGACATTGCATGAACAAATCTTTTATTGTTTACAACGCAGCAGGTGAATCACCTTATTGTCAGCTTGACAATTTTTTATTGAAGAAGGGTTTTGCCACTAGTTACACTGGCTCACTGAGATACATCACCTTTAACTCACCAGCATTGCAAGAAGCAAAGTGCTGCAGGGAAAGAGAACACAGCCCAAAGACCAGACTCCTAAAGCAGGAATGAGCTAGTCTTTCTGAATATTTGGGAAAGGACTGTATTTGGGCCAAGCAGAAGGGAAGAATTGTATTTTGGAGGTTTTAGTGCCTATGCTAAAGGCTTGATCAGGCTCAAGGGACACGAGCTATGAATTACTGCATTACCACAACTGACTGGACTCTCTGCTAAAAAAGCACAAGAACAGTAGGATGAGGGACATTAATGTGAAATCACTCTAGTGAAAGATGTATTAAAGACTGTGTTTATGAGAAACAAATTTATTGACTGCAATCAGTGTGCTTGTTCAGCTTTTCTGTTTCTCTTAAGACTTTCACTCTTTCAGGTAATCCAAATTTCATTTACAATGCTGGTTGTCACCCCAACCTTTTTTTTTTTCATTGAACTCTCAGGATCTGTGCATGACTCTTTTCAGTTAAGAACAGGAAGACTGCAGCACCCTAAGTATCCAGCCAAACCAAAAAGCTTCTTGTGTAATTACTTTAACAAGTGGGTAACCAGCCTTCTTCTGTGTACTCAGAAAAGATTGGTGTTCCTAATGTTAAGGCAGGCAGCATAAGATCTCCTAATGGCAGATAAGCTAAAAACCTCACACATCAATGCACAAAGCATGACACTAAAGAATTAATTTTGTTTATCACAAAGCAATCCTAATGTGTTAGATTTTTACTTTTTGTTTGGTTGGTTTTGGTTTTAGTTTTGGGGGTTTTGGGGTTTTTGGTTTGGTTTGGTTTGGTTTGGTTTGGTTTGGTTTGGTTTGGTTTGGTTTGGTTTGGTTTGGATGGGATGGGATTTTTTTTGTTGTTTGTCTTGGTTTGGGTTTTTTGTTTTTGTTTTTGTTTCACTTTTGTTTTGGTTGTTGTTGTGGTGGTGGTTTTTTGTTTTGATTTGGAGGTTTTTGTTATTTATTTAGTGCACCAGGGCTCTTTTAATCATTTGCTGTTCTTCTTTCCAATAAGAAGGGAAGCACAGAGACAGATAATGCATTTTATACTACAGGAAGAGTGAATGAAGAGATGTATGGTACAGCACTATTCCCTTTGTACCTTAGAATTCAACAGAGTAATACTCCTTCTCTGTGTGTTAACTTCTTCTTCCACCTGCAGCCGCAAACTGTTTTATTGCTTCAGAGGTGAAGTGTATATTGTAAGACTGTTGCCCCCTTCTTTAAGCACCTAAAAGCTGATTATAACTGAATCTAAGCAACAAGGACTGCTATCATTGCAGTGCAAGCTGTCCCCAAATCACTCCTGCTGAAGGAATCAGTTTTAAACATGAAAAAGCAAAATAAAACAGAAGATATGAAAAAGATTATCAGACTCAGACATGCTTCAAATGTTCCCCACATCCTCTAAAATGGATGTGTCAAAGGCGGGGTGAAGTTTCGGTTCTGTCTTTGCGGCAGTCAAATTCTTTCCCACAATCCAGGCTGTCCCAACATCTACATCCACTTTTCAGCCCTGAGTGCTCCCCATTCCCTCCAGAGATCAGCTTTGCACATTGTCAACGGCAGATACAAGTGTTAGGCATCCTTGGGACTGCAGAAAACCTTTCCATGTGGGAGACCACACTGGAAACACACAAAAGGATATGTTTCCCCTTCTCTCAGCTTTCAGCACATTAACAGAGCCATGCATCAGAGAGTGCTGCAAGAAACTGGAGTGACCACATGTAAGTCAAACCCATTCCAGCCATAGCTAAATGAAAAATACCTATGAACAGCATAATGAAAAATACCTATGAACAGCAAATACCATCAGTTTGTCCACACTGCCATGAGGAAGGTGGTTCTCCTGAACCAGAGCTTTGAATTTCCTGGGAAAACTTTTTGTACCTGACTGATTCTGTAAATCATGCTTGGCACCAAAGCAATTGTGAGTAATAGGATTATGAAGCAACTAGAGAAATATTTTCTTTTAAATCTTTTGACGGCCAGGTAAACCCCTGAGACTAAATCATAGTATTGCAACACATTAACATGTTAGCAGAAGTTAGCGTCTACCCATAGTCTGTTAAAAATCATTTGTGCTTGCTCATGGGATTTGATACTTATCTCCATTCAGAAACTGTTCACAGGGTTGAAGAAGAAACTTTTGAAAAAGATTAGTTCTGATTAGCACCAAAATAACAGGATGGGGTGAATTTTGAGCAAAGACCAAATGGAAGTAATAAAAATTCCTGAGTACAAATACTGTAGATGAGCAAACAATGTCATGACATACATCAAAGGAGTTTGCTCCTACAGCATCAGAATAGATTATAATTCAGCAGGGCGTCTGGTTCAGACTGTTCAAAGTGTTTGCCTGAGCCAAACACTGAGTGTTAGATGAACATTGGATTCATATGAAGAGCGGTGAGTTTTGAGTGTTTAATGTGTAACAGCACCCTCAAAATGCAGTTAGCATCTCACATCAGGAAGCAAGCAAGCAAAAACCATCCTAAGGTACCATACTTATGAGACTTATTCTACTTGTGCCAACCACTCTTCACTGTCTCACCACACTGCAGATGTGCCACAGGGTGGCAAAGCAAAAGGTTCAGGGAAATGTAGTTGACTTAATAGTTCTGCATATGCCTAATGACATCATTCCCCCAAAAAGATGAACCCAGAAGAGAGTTTTTAAAAGCAAAGGAAGCTCCTGAATACAGTGATTACAAGACAAATGATATTACATTTGACAGACAAGCTATTTCTCATTTAATCCGACCTAATGGGTGGCACCTCTGCCCGTCGCAGGGGATTTGGAATTAGATGATCATTAAGGTCCCTTCCAACCCAAACCATTCTATGATTTGATGATTTCTTTTGTACCTCTTTGAAAGCCTTTTCTCTTACAGCCCCAAGACTAGAAGAGCCTACAGGAAGTTGTAAGAGGGAAGAAAACACTTCCTCTGGGAAAGTTATACTTTCTTGGGATTATTTTCCACCAAATGTTCCATTGTAAATAGATATAGTATTGCGCAAAGATATGGCACTGCACTCCCTTTCCTAGCTTGGGCACCGGTACNTGAGATCGTGGGTGCTGGCAGAGTGCTGCCTAAGCATTCCCATGAGGGACCCTGTGGAAAAAACGCGGCTTCGATCCACCGACACCACCACTGCGATAGTACTACCTTACGAGCACTACACTTCTTTTTCTTGTGTGTATGTATGAATAAAAGGCGTTATTTACAATCAAGCCATGTCCAAATATTTTCCTTCTTACCCCTCTCATTCAGAAATGAAAGCAAAGCACAAAGAGGAGAGCATGTCCCAGAAAGAGCACAGTTCTGGCCAGCTCATCCAAGGAAAACAGCAGTCTCCCTGCAGCATCCCCCCTGTCTCTTCTCTTTCTAGGAGGTGATGCTTTCTTCTGGACAATGCTCTGGTTCCCTGGTGCCGTTTCATATGCAGATAACCTTCCTGATGACCAGCCTGCCTCTGTCTTTTCCAGTCTGCCTCTGTCTCCTCACCCAGCATGCTCACTCCTTTTGCTTACAGGGTAGCTGGCAACAGAATTAGAAAAGAAGCTGGATCCAGAAAATTATAAGAAGTATTGGCCCAGAAAATAACAGAGAGCCTACTGTGAATCCCTCATCGTCCTGTATTTGACTCATTCTAGCTTGCTTTCACACTTATCTCTGGTAATATTTCTTTTCTATTGCAATGAATTATCTGAAATGTTTCCAACAGTAGATTTCCTAGTTTAAATATTTTAAAATCGATTAAATTTCTTTCTACTTGAAGAACTGGATCTCTGCATTATTTAAAACTTTCCTTGTTCCACTCATTTCTCTTTATTTCCTTATTTAAGTCATGGGTTTGGGACTTTTTTCTTTACTTTCCCTTACTTTCTGAGTTTTAAATCTGACTCAAATTGAGCACTTCAGGAAAGAAAGATAACACCTATTCTGTGTAGTGTCCCCCTAAGTTTATCAAAGAACTTGGTTACTCAAATCTTGGTCTTTGTCAGGAGTTGGCACACTATCCTTCTGACTTGTGAAAGGCTCTGGAAGCACTTATACAGGCAGTTAGGACTGATCACTGCATTCATTATCTAAGACTCCTCACAAAAGGCTTCTATTTATCAAAACCAGCGAATTTTCACAGAGTGCATGGGATAAGTCCTTAGAGAGTAAGAATAGGTACCAAAATGGCATGGTTTCAGAATGGCACAGAGGATTACATTTTTAATGCTGGCACCGAGAAGGACAGAGAATGGAACATCATTTCATAATGATGGTTAACATTCTGTAAAATTTTTTAAATGGTGTCCCTAATGTCTACAGACATCATGAACAATGGCTTTACAACCTTCCCTTTGGTGGAGCAATTATGACCTACTATTGAAAAAGCAACCTATTTTCTTCACCCCAAGCAGCTGTCATCTGATGGTTCAAGATAGGAAGATGAATCACCTGCTCCTGCAATCTGTTTCTGACTTTGTGTGGCTGAAGGAAAATCATTCGACTTTTCTGTGGTGTAATTTCCTCATCCCTGGAAATAAGAAAATTCTTGTTCATGCTTAGAGACTCTGCAAATGCAAGTTTTGCGAAGAGCATTGTAAACTGCAGAATGAAGAGCTGCATTGCCTGAATGTGAAGATTCATTTTGTACTGTGCAAGCACCTTACCACTAACTGACCACATTTGGCAGGACCTCAAGTCAGTCACTTCAAACCCCTGGTGGCCATAAATTCTTTCCACATGCTTACAAGAATGGACCATGCTTCTGGAGTTATGACAGACCAGCTCAACTTTAGCTGAATGTCCCAGATCTATCCTTTTAAGTCTTTTGCTTGCTCTTTTCATTTGGGGATTTTGTCTTAGGAAAGGGTGAAATGTTCAGCTCTTTTGCATTGTGTACCCCGCTTACACGGAATAACACACTGCCTTCCAAACCTCACCTTTCTGCAGCAGAACTGTACATATGCGTGGCTCACACTTCAGGAATGGCCATAGATTAAAAGCCGGGGCTGGATGCTAGGAGGTTATTTTTGTCACAGTCAGTTATACTTGCAGTTGTGCATGGTCATGAAGATAAATTGGAGTTTATGCTTTGCGGCAAAGCAGAAAGCTTGTGGGACTAGGTTTCAAAAGAATTCTCAATGAATCAGTCACCTTCAGGGGCAATGTTGGCAGTTGCTGGCAGTGTGTACCAAGCTGGATAGGAAGGAGGATGACTGTCTTTGACATACAAAATTAAGGTACTCTTTTGGTGTAAAATAAGCAAAGGGCAGATAAACGTCATTTACTGTTTGTGTGCTGAGGGCCTTTCCTAACATCTTCTCTTGATGAAAGATAATAGCTCTTCAGATGAAGGCTTATCAAGTTCTGCAAGTGATCACTCTGAGGTCTTCTCCATGGGGAGACAGAGACTGAGGGAGAGATGCACCCTCAGAGCCAGTCCTGCCTGTCCCTGTGTGTGCACCTGGCTCTCACAGCAGCAAGTGGCATTGTTTGTTCAGCTCCTTTCCCCCATCAGAGCTGCAGCTCGCATCTGGCCCTACTGTCCCAGGTGTTGTAACAGTTGACCAGCAGCCAATAATTTTAACTGTTATTGTTAGGACCCATTGAATCATCTGAAGCAGCAAACCTGAAGGGGAAAGCAGCCACAAAAGAGCATATAAAATTTTCATGCAGAAAGGAAATGAATAATTGCTCTTGCACAAAAAAATAAATCAAGCTATAAATCACACCTACAAGCCAAAAGGGGAAAATTGCAAAATTAAAAAAAATTACCACCTGAAACTAACAACCCAAAATCTTGTGACCACCACTAAGTACAGGCAACTCAGAGAACACCTTACAGCTCAGCTCTTGACATCATCACCAACGTTGCCTTGAGAGAGGCACAAATCAGGTAAACTGGTAGAAACTCAGACATTAGCAATGAAAACAAGAGTTGGAGAGCCACGTTAGTCTTGAGAAGTTGCATCCTTACTCCGTGTGCTGCAAGGGCAGGAAGACACTTTTGGTGGCTTATTCAGCAGACTGGGTAACCTAAAACATCATTGCTGTTTGTCTACAGGTTGTTCTGGCCGCTCTAAAGCAGCTAACACAGCTGGTGTCTAGCATATACTCTATAACTGTACATAACGTACACGCACAGCATAAGCATATTTAGCAACATATACAGATTCAGATGGGTTCATCTGAAATGTGACATCTTTGTGAAAATCCATTGAGAAAGAGAGAGGTCAGTGCACGAACAAACGGAATATCAGCAAACATTTTTCACATACTTTTGCAGGGGAAAACCCACTCAGTTCCGTACAACCATGACAGTACTTCATCAGACTTCTCCCCTTCACTTGTCCTTGTTTCACTCTATTTCTTTTGGTTTTGTCTTGTGGCAGTGCTTTACTGACACTGCTAATCCCTTACCTCCCTTGCATCCAATATTTACCTCCACCATCCCACATTTAGTGCTGTTCTCTGGCCATGAGGACATCACAATCTGACCCTTTGTGCTTATACTTCACTGACATTTCATTAGTTTGAATAAAAGGTATAATTTGCTTTCCAGATTATTGATCAGTTGTGTACAGTTCTTAGTTTGGGATAAAAAGATGTTTAATGAAAACTGTATCGTCTCCTCCCACACAGAGAAGGATGAAATCTGTAATTGCACATGACACTGTATGCCTCTGCTATCCCTCAGTGTTCTAAACAGGTACAGGCATTTATAATGATGCAGCCTATCCATACTAAACAGTATTCCAGCAAACCAGGGTCCATTCATGGACTTCTCCTTCTCACCAGCCTTCCTGGAAGAGGCAATTTTGGGCAATTTAGCCACACTCTTCTGCTTCATGTGGAAGAGACAGACAGCTAAAATAGGTTGTCCCTTTACCACTAGGTTTATGAGAATTTTTCTTCCATAGATAGGTCATTATATAATGGCTTTATGGCAGAGTAATGTATATTACTATTCTTGAGACACAAAAAATCAGATAATACTGCTTAGTCCTAAGCACTTACCAGGTTTTGCTTCAACATGTTGGAAACCCTTTGCACAGCAGTAGCCTGAGACACATGCAAATAAAAGGTAGATTGTAACTGACATCAAAAATAGTAAAAGAAATCTGTTCACAAGGGTAGTGTGTCACATGGGATTTATGAGTAAAGCTGCATATGATTTCTTAGGATGAAATTATTTCCTCAGTCTCTTAAATGAGCACAGAAAGATCCTGGAGAGAAACAGGTCCACCTAGGTGAGGAGAAACAGCTTGTAGGAAGACTTCCTAGAGGTCTGTAAGGGAAGTATGCTTGGGAGATGACTACTTTTAGTAGAGCCAGGACAGGGAGGATACTGGAGGACTCCAGTTTCTTTGGGAAAAGCCTCAGGAGGGGTGCCATGTAGGGCTGGGAAGGCAGCTGAGCAGGGCGTTAGGTCAGTACTGGGCTCCATGTTGAGGGTCTGCTCCCTCCCGCATGCACGGGACTGAGGCTGTTCTGTCAGAATTCATGCCTGGAACAGGAGTAGGGGTCCACACACTTACAAACAGCTGGTTAGCTGCAGCAAACACTGTGCCTCAACAGCGTGGTGCACACACGAAGGGGGTGCAAAGAGAGGGAAGAGCTTACTGCTCTTCACTGCATGACTCTAAAATTTAGATCTTCAGGCTTGAGTTGTGGTTGGTGAGAGCTGGTGTAGAGCTCATCCTGGCCACAGCTATACTACAATCAGCAAATGGTCTCTTTACCTGCACTCAAATCCAAAGCTAGTGCAACCACTAGTGTTGTGTTCCTAATGTGGGTCTGTATTTGACTCTGTGCTCTGCTACTGTTCCTTACTTGTCTAATGTCAGAGCATGCTTGGAGCTGTGCAATTGCAAGAAGAAATATAATCCCTGGTCTTATGTTCACCAGACTGTGCTGTAGTGTAAGAACCTCTACAGAGGCTTTACTGCCTTAAACTGCAGGTGAGATCCAATTTATCCAGGAGCTTTTGCATGAAGGCTGCAATAACACCACAAGGCAGTTCCAGTTATCACTCAAGTTCTCACCTTTTGTGAGTCTGAAAACCATTCACTTTTTGAGCTAAAAATGTTCATCTCTGATTTCCAACCAGAAATAAAATATTTTAGTGGGCTTTATCCCTTCTATTATTACTGAGTTACGGCAGAATACATAAAATGTGTTTTTCCTTGTGTTGCAAAATAAATTCTTGCAATGCTGCTGTGCAGTTGTTGGGGGGTTTTAGGATAAACAAGAGTAAAAACCAGCTGAACTCTAAAAAATAAAATGTGACAAGGCTCCAGTTCAGCTCAGGATTGATCCTTCTGTCAAGTCCTTGTTTGTGAAAATAATTTAGCATGGACAGCAACTTGAGTATGTGCTCACATCCCCTTCAGGTCAGTGCTAAAGTTACAGTTAAGTATGTGATGAAGTATTGTGTAGTATTGGAATTGTTCTCTGAATTTTGACCAAGCTGTATTTCTTGCCTGGAAAATTAAATGTCTAAGCAGGAGCTGAGGAAAGGCATTTCAAAACTGGGTTCTTAGGACACAGAAGAGACAGACCAAGTCTGCAGAGCCATACTTATGCATGAGGGTCAGATATCCAGGATACTGAAAGCAAGACTTCCCCCAAGCTGTCACTGCAGCTTGGCAAGCCCCAGAGCTGCAGAATTTGGGAGGGGAAGATGGAATGGTTCCATTGTGTGGGACATGCTGGCCCAGCACTGCCCACAAAAATTTCCCAGAATTCAGGCAGGCTAGGATGGATAGAGAGTGTTATTAGATGCTTTTTCCTCTTCAGATCCTCCAGTTGTGCTCACCACATTCTGCTGCTCAGGTTCCATCACAGATTAGGGAGCCACCGAGCTGCTCTGGGCCCCTGCATGTGTCCCACACCCAGTTTAACTGCATCTGCTTCACACTGCTGAGAAATCACGAAACATTCTAAAATACCAAAATTAAAATTCAGTCTTCATAGTCCAAATCTAACACGTCTGCTACTATTGTGCCGCTTATCTCTATTTCGTTTTTAATACTTAATACTGATAAATGACAACATTTAGCTAGTGTGTCTCTCTCTCTTATTTACATGTAAAAAATAGACCACATTGATAACACTATCCATAAACACCAACATGTCCAGCTTTTTTGTTACGGAAGATGGTTCTTGAGAACTTGTAGATACTCTATCGGCAGGGTCTGCTTTTCCAGGCAAGCGGCTTTTTTCAGGCTTGCTACACTCCTGCATCACGATTTGGAAATATTTTTGTACACCTAAGGTGACTTTCCAAATAATTGTTCTTCCTTTCAGTCAGTAAAATCCTATTTTCAGGATGGTACACTTCATTTGGAAACCACAAGCCGTTCTTAGCAAGCTAAGCTAAGACCTGATGTGAACTCGCTAACTAACATGACCTAAGCAAAGGCATCTTCAGGTTGCCTCCTGAGCTGGAAGCAGGAGGTCACATTGTCAAGTCTGCAGAGTCCAAAAGCAATGTGAGCAAAGCTTTCCTGTAAAATAGAGATACATTAACTCAAAGTTCAGAGTACAGAGCAGCTGTATGAATGGAAACCTCTGATTACGGATTGCAAAAAAAGAGGTTAATGTTTAGCCGGCTTATCTGCTGACAAAACATTGCCAAAGATCTTCATTAGCTTCTGATTTCTAAACGGTACACAGAACAATTTGGGTATCACAGGGCAATTTTGTCTGGGTCTTACTGAGCTGTGTAAGAACAGTGATGACTATATTTTCTTTAGATTTAGCTTCTCTGGTTTTTTATTCTGTCCCTGTCTTCAGTGTTCAATAATGCATACAAGGTATCTGTTCTTTCAACACGGGAATGAAGTGGGGAGGTGAAAATGGTTTAAAGCATTTTCAATTGCTGAAACCTTGTGAGTGTGAGATTTACAAATGGCAGATAAGTAGTTCTGAGTAAATAAATTAAAAATCTGCTGAGGACTGAGTCAGGAGATGAGAGTATGCAGTGCTGCAGTCAGCCCAGCAGCCCTGTATGCAAACACCAGAGCTCTCTTTTGTGTTTGATGTGCACTCTGTTGCACTGCCAGGGGATGTGCAACACCCTTGTGTTGAGTTCTGACACTTCTTCATCCATCCTGAAGACAGCGGAGGAGCTGGAAGAGGCTGGAACAATCTGTTTTACACATGCCCTGCAGTGCAAGTGACACAGTATGCTATGTATCTATGGTATATGCCCTGTGTGTTCCTGCTGGGATCCACCAGGACAGACGTTTGGCAAGGGGGTCCCCCTTGCCTTGTCCTTCCCATAGCTCCTAATTAAGCTTCTTCATGGGATTTCTTTACATGAAGGACTGGTCTGGGCCAGAGCTAGGGATGCAAGGCTAAGGGCTCACAACACTAAGCCAAGGCATTAGAAACACTGCACAAAGTCATTTTGTGTTAATCAGATTTTTTTATTGAATCTCCAGTTACTGTCTTTTTAAAAATTTTCCTGTCATTCCTTTTGCCTATGTCCTGTTGCAGTTTCAATCTTTTAGGATTCTTACAGAAATGGAGTTTGCTTAAAAACTTACCCATGTCCGTTTGCAAAAATCACTTTTTACATCTGGATTAGCTTATTGGGCCTATCATGCAGGGCTAAAGGAGAAAGCAGGTTTATTCTACTAATTTGTGGGCATGGAAAATAAATAAATGCTATTTACCTGAAGCAGAAGGGGGTTGACTCCATCTATGTGCATTTGCCCAAAATTGCATCAGTGTGAGGTTTCACAGAACAAACGTCAATGAATCAGGTCCCTGCTTGAACTGCTATTCCTGGTATCATTGGCAAACTTTACTAGGGCAGTGGCTGTCCCTGGTAACTGTGCATTCAGGTGCCCAGAAGACTTTTTAGGACCATGGTTGTTTTCTCTGGGATACTTTTGAATGGGATTCATGGTGACAAAGTGCTTGGGGCTTCAGGGAACTCAGCACATGCCTAGGAACCAGCCCTGCTTAGTTGTTCCCATCTTTGCATGCATAGGAATGGGTTTAAGCGGACTTCTGGTTCTGATCTACCTGCAGCTTGACTTTTGTGTACCCAGGTGATAGCTGGCAGAATCACGAGGCAACTTGTGGAGCTACAGCTGTTTTTGCAGTTGTTTGCCAGGGAAGGAGGCTTGGCTGTTTTCTGCAGTTGTCCACAGACAAGCTGACAGCGTTAGACTGCCCATGTGCTGTTTTGACTACAAATACTCTCTCTGCTTAGCCAGCTCCCTCCTTCTGCTTCACCATCTTCCACCTGCCCAAGACCACCTCTTTCTGCTGTGCTGCAGCCTCCAAGAGGGGCAAGTGCCTGTGCTCTGTGCTTGTTTGCTGCTTGGCACCGTGTCTCCCACTGTGCAACAACGACTGCCAGCTCCTGCAGCAACACCCTTCACTGACTACCACTGCTGCCACTGCTGGAGCAAGACAAGGTGCAGCCTAGGGGTCTGAACTGGAATGCTGCGTCCTGTGATTAAAAAAGACAGGATGAGAGCAAAATATAAGGTGTGGATTTGATATGCTTATTTGGCCCAAGGACCAGAATGTCATGCGCCTTGAGCAGGGCTTTTGGATGACACAGCAGGGGTACCAGTGCATAAAAGCAGTCTTCAAGAAGAAGACAACTTCTTTCCTGTCTGTAAAGCGTCCCTTACAATCTGCTTCATATGCAAATTTGCAGAGAGAAAGGAGGCAACATGTTAAGGAAATGTTGACCAAGGATGTGCACACCTCCACCTGGATGACATTCCTTATTGATGTTAAGTATTCATACTCCTGCCAGTGTGTTTACCCTTCAGCATCTGTGGTATGAGCAAAGAGATAATTTGCCAGAAGGTGTAAAGCTTAACACATATCTTTTCATAAAACTGCTCTCTGTATTTGTATGGACACTAAATCTTGCTTTAATAGGGTATAAGCCCACCACAGACATTACTATATTCAGTACTTTGGTGATGGAAGTAAAACAAGAAGTAATGGGTTTGCCCCCTTTCCTTCTGTACATATTGATCATGAAGAAAATCAACAAACTTAATTTAAATTTAAGCAAATCAACTGGAAAAGTAATCAAAGGAATTAATAATGGAGATGAAAAGAAGACAGGCATACCAGATGCCAGAAAAATCCTGAAGGTACTCTGAGAAGAAACTTACAGCAGTACAGATCCCTACATAACATAGCCATAGTCTGACAAAAATCAATAGTAGTCCAGATACTTCCAGAGCTATCTTGGAGAAGGCTGTACTTGTAGATGTCTTTAGAAAAACACTGGGCACAAACATTTGCATTTGAAGATAAACCCAGGATCTGTGCTTGAGTCCTTGATAAAAAGGTTTAACTTTCAAAAGTGCTAAACCTCATTTGGCCTTGCTAGGGTAACCAGCATTGGAAAAGAAGGCCAGTTCCCTCTACAGTCACTTGTGTTGCAGGGTGCAAAAGCTCAGCTCCTGCTGCCCTATACAAATGTCAGTCCTGGAACTTCACTGCATTTTACCTGGGAGGTAGCCAGCCACCGAAGCAGAGCTTTATCCAAACTTAGTGTTTATGACAACATATCCAGTGGAAGTCCTTCCTGCCTTGCAATGTAGGGAAGAGACTCTTTGTATTTGAAATATCTCATTTAAGTTTTTTTAAACTTAAATTTTTAACCATTTGGTATATCATGCTGGGTAGGAATTATAGCAGCAGTTAGATGGAGAGAGTTGAATACCTTACACCAGCTCAGCCTCACTGTTTTCAGGGAGGTGGTGAGAGGACACATCTAGAGGTGTGGGCATTTACTGTGAAGGGAGAGGGCAGTGGGAAGGGGTAGCAGATAAAAGATGACACATGACCTCTTCCCAAAGACAAAAATAAAAGAAAAAGGAAAAATGAAAGTGAAAGATTGAAAAATATAATGCAGAAGGAAAGAAGGGAAGAGTATTTGTCTTGGCTTCCATTATTTCAGCTTTCTGCCTTGATCTGAGATACAAAAGAACTGTGAAAGCCTAAAAATTCCCTTGGGCAGAGAAAAAATCTGCCCCTGTCTAGTTATTAACATCTCTGTCATAAACTGGGATCAAAGTCCCTTGTCTGCAATGGCAGGCAGTTCTGGCTTTTTAACTTTTTAACACTTAATGCCAGGCCTACCTTCCTTCTGGTCCAAACCCTATTCTCAAACCTGTTCTTGGAGAAGAAGCTCAGGTGGTGGCAGGTGGTTCAGCGTGGAGAAGAGTGTGTGCTGGCAGACAGCTGTGCTCAGCCCACACCCACTCTGGCTGTCGCTAGAGGCATTGGAGCTTCACACAGGTAAATTTAGGAATGAGCTTTGTACGCCTACGGATCATAAGTGATGGTCAGTACAAACAGATACTTCTGCATCAGTTAGTGTTCAGGACACCTCAGAAAAATGCAGTCTGAGGCTGATGTCCAAGAACTCTGAAGAAATTAATGAGGAATGTTCTAATGTAATTTAATTATAAATCCTGTTGGATGTAACTTTCTGTTCAGTATATAACTATCTTTAGTGGGCATAGAATCTAAATTGGAAGTGATGCTGTTGGTATAGTGATCTGATAAAATGAAAATCTGAAATGTTTTATTTTTCTTGTCTCCAGTGAGGACTTTCCTATAAATTAATGTAGCTACAGCCCATGAGCCTTGTGCCACTTCAAGGATTTTCTTTACTGAGAAGGGTGGTTTATAACTCTCCACATAGAGAAATCAAGCAAAAGCTTAAGGGAGATGGCTGTGCTCAGTGTACAAGCATAAAACAAGAGTGTGACAAAGCAGTAACTACTGAAGGTTAACAGGGACACAAGAGGACACTGGACAAGTACCCACTAAAAAACAAATAGTCCGAGGCACCTTTAAGTCAGGATATCCCGAAGCTGCAGTAGTTCAGGTTGGGAGAGTGCTTGGGGCAATATCCTATGGCCTGACACTCCCCAATGGACACTGCTACCATTGATTTTTTTCAACCTATCCTTAGCAAAAATAATTGTTTCCTCTCCTCATTTTCCCCTCCTCAGAAGATCAGAGAAACAGAGGATTAAGGGAAAGAAACTCAGGAGAAAAGTCAAGGCATGCCGCACAGAATATGTTTCCAGTTAAAGGTGTTCTTCTGCAGTATGGAAGCCACAGCTGAAAGCACGTCCCCTCTCTTGGGTACAGAACTTGAACCCTGAATCCACCACAGTCAAAAATGGAAGCCGCCTCTTTGGATTTCAATTGCATGTGGGTATTTTTCTGCTATGGTTTTCACAATGAACATCAAATGCCTTCAGTAAATTTTACTGCAGAAGTGGTGAATTGTGGTAACCCCAAAAACTTCTGATAGACATAAAAACCCCATTTCTAGCTGGCCTTCCACTACTAGTGATCTGATACATGTGGCTTCACAGACACAGGTATCTTGAATGAACCTTTGTGTAACCTGGTTTTCCCCTGTGAAGCCACACCACGAGATTGAAGGCCCTCTGCATATTCCTTGCATTATTCAGGGCAGTTGCTGTGATTATGTTTTCTGTGTCTCTGGTTCCTAGGAGTCTGAGAAGCAGATTTTATTAGAAGCACACTAAAAAACTGCAATGAAAGATTCCACCTCTGCAGTGAAGACAGGTCTGCCAGACAAGTGGTTTATTTTATTGTCTTTGAATTTTCCCACTTGTATCAGAAGTTACCACAGGATATTTTGGTCATCTGTCTATCACATCTCTGCTTTTTCAGATTTTAGTCCAGATTGGCTTAATACACCCTAGAGAAAACTTTTCCTGTGATATGTGATGTTGCCATGGTTCACTCATCCCATCTCACCAGTCTTCAAAGGAAGATCATGCCTTGCTCTTACTGTTCATCCACCCAACAGAACAACTGGTTGAAACACTTGCAATTGTTCTTTTATGCAGCTTGTTCTCTGACTCTTTCTAACTTCTGTTTTGAAACTGCCTCATAACCACCTCAATTGAAGTGTTCTGTGTTATGTATTTTCCTGTATTTCTTTCAAGCTGATGAAGTCCTTTCTTTCAAGTTGATGAGCTGCCATGCTTCATGTCACAATATCGCTGTGGAAAAGAAGCCAGCTAGGTACACCTCAGTACCCTGAAGCATATTTTGTGAAAGTGCCAGCTTTGCAGTATCAATAGCATGTGATGAAAGTTTCCAGAAGCATCCAGTAAGGGCTTTTTTTAAAAGGTTGTCATTCATGGTCTCCTTCTCTTTGAAGGTTTTCAGTGCTTGGACAAACTGAACATATTTCTCATGTATTTTTCACACGTACATGGTCCTGCCAGCCCCTGTTTCAGTGTGGCCTTCAACACAGAAGGCACCTACTGTCACTTCTGCAATAGGTGTCTTCTCTATCACATTTTTCTGTACACATCCCAATATTTTTGGGTGGGTAGTTAATCTCTGAAGTGTGAGATCGCTGTGCTACACTGAGGTAGCTGTATGGCTCATTTGTTTAATTGTAACCATGAAAGTTTACTTTCACCTCACGGTTCTGGGGAAAGAAGTGAAGCTAGTTTAGCAATACTAATAGTCTGTAAACTGACTGAATCCATTTAATGTGGATTTGAGTTTTCTTCGTTCTGCCTTCCCAAGGCCAGGTCACAGGCCTTAAGTGGTCAGTGGCTCAGTGACACTACTTCCAACTGCAGTCCTGCAACCCTGAATTGTCACCAGAAGACAGTGGGTATTTCTGCCATGATTTGCATCAGCCTTCCCCAGCGATTGCATCTATGCTGCCAGAACTTCATCCACTATGATGTGACTTCCTAGGAATCTTGTTTATATATCTTTCTGGTAACACTGGAAGTTGCCCTTACTTTTTACCCCAAATGTCATTCTTTGCCATTTCTATCAACCTAGTGACCTACCAAATATGGTAAAGCAGCTCTAATGACATTTATTAATATCCATTGCTGGCATTGGTTGTCAGCATGTTTTGCTGTTGTCAACTCCGTTTATATGTCTCCTTTTGCAGACCTTTGATGTTGAGCTCTTTTTAGTACTTTGTTTGAAGCATTAGGGGTCTCTGGCAAATAGCGTTCCTGATTTCTAAGGAAGTACCATGCTACTCAGCCAACTGTTGGCTTCTGTGACAACAAAATCTGCTTTTCCATTCTCTTTGTGCTCCCATTGTTAGTTGTTTGGCTCTTGTAATGGGAGCAGCTCCTCTAACAGCCAGACTCTTTTATCTATTATCACATATAGCAGGCCTGGAACATATTCTTGCCCACCAAAAAAGGGACCAAATCACAATGGTAATTTACTAACCTTCCAGCCGCCTTGATGGAACATAAAATTTAATTCCTGCTGCTATACCTTCATTTTGCCATTTTTCTATGAGGGGAATATTTCTTTTGGCTCTGGGATTGTTAGGGTCATATATTTTAATAAATCAGAAATTTCTCTTTCTTTTTTTTTTTCCTTCTACTTGAAATTTCAGCCTTCCTATTTCCTTGTACTCTGCTTTTAAGTTACACTATGGTTCTAGTTTTGTGAGCATGTCATCATATGATCTTAATTTGATTTGTTTTGCTGCAATTTCACCTTCTTTCCTTGCAAAAGACTTGGGGTACCCTTGTGATATAAAGCACAAAGCCATATCCCAGTGTCTGTTTTGCTTTTGGCTTCACTTCCAGCACTACTTCCTTCAAGCTCAAGACCAGTGCATTCCCATGAGCAAGATATCAAGCAAAGGGGTCAGGAGACCCACAGAGATGAGCAGTGAGCTTCTACCAAATCTGGAATTTTATGGGATGTGGAAAAAAGGGACAGGCCACATGGGATGTCTATAGGAACATTGTCAGAGGATGTAGGGATCCAGTGCCCATTTGGAATTGAGTATATAAAGGGATATGAAGGACAGCAGGAAGGGCTTCTACAACTACATCAGCAACAAAAAGAAGATTTCGGAAAATGTGGGGCCACTGCTGAATCAGATGGGTGTCCTGGGGAAGGAAGACAGAGAGAAGGCAGAATTATTGAATGCCTTCTTTCCTTTAGTGTTACCTGCTGTGGCCAGCCCTCAGGAATCCCAGACCTTCGGGCAAGGAGAGAAAGGCTGGAGAAAGGAAGACTCACCCCCAGTTAGAGATCAACTAGGCAGACTTCTTAACACCCATAAATCCATAGGCCCTGATGAGATGCATGCACGGGTGCTGAAGGAGCTGGCAGATGCCGTAGCTAAGCTGCTCTCCATCATCTTCGAAAAATCACAGAAAACAGGAACAGGGCCCAGTGACTGAAGGAAAGCCAATGTTACTCCCATCTTCAAAACTGGCAAGATTTTTTTCCCAAGGGGAAATCATGCTTGACCAGTCTGACAGCCTTCTGTGACGGCAGGGCAGCATGGGTAGATGAGGGGAGAGCAGTGGGTGTTGTCTGCCTCCACTTCAGCTTTGGACACCGTGTCCCATAACATCCTCATAGGTAAGCTCAGGAATGTGGTTTAGATGAACGGACAGTGAGGCGGATCAAGGACTGGCTGAATGGCAGAGCTCAGAGGGTCAGCACCAGGGGAGTAGAGTCCAGCTGGAGGCCTGCACTCAGTGGTGTTCCCCAGGGGTCAGTGAGGGTCCAGTCTCACTCAGCTTGTTTGTCACTGACCTGGATGAAGGGATACACGGTTCCCTCAGCAGGTCTGCTGATGATACAAACTGCGGGAGTGGCTGAGACACCCGAAGGCTCTGCTGCCTTTTGCCTGGGCCGTGGTAGGCTGGAGAGCTGGATGGAGAGAACCCCAGTGAGGTTCAGCAAGGGCACGTGCAGGGTCCTGCCCTGGGGCGGAACAACCCCAAGTACCAGCACAGGCTGGGGCTGCCCCACTGAGGAGCAGCTCTGCGGAGAAGGACCTGGGAGTCTTGGTGGGTCACAAGGTGACACTGAGCCGGCAGTGTGCCCTTGTGGCCAGGAGGCCCAGTGGGATCCTGGGGTGCGTTGGGAAGAGTGTGGCCAGCAGGTCAAGGGAGCTGATCCTCCCCCTCTACTGAGCCCTGGTGAGGCCACATCTGGAGTGCTGTGTCCAGTTCTGGGCTCCGCAGTACAAGAGAGAAATGGAGCTTCTGGGGAGTGTCCAGCAAAGGATCACAAAGATGATGGAGGGTCTGGGGCATCTCTCTTATGAGGAGAGACTGAAAGAGCTGGGCCTGTTTAGTCTAGAGAAGAGAAGACTGAGAGGGGATCTCATCAATGCATATAAATATCTCAGAGGGGGTGCCAAGAGGTTGGTGCCAGATTTTTCAGTGGTGCCCAGATACTGGACAAGAAGCTATGGCAATAAACTAAAACTCAAGAAGTTCCACTCAACATGAAGAAGAACTTCTTTACACTGAGGGTGGCAGAGAACTGGAAGAGGCTGCCCAGGGAGGTCATGGGGTCACCCTCTCCAGAGACATTCAAAAACCACCTGGACGTGTTCCTATGTCACCTGCACTGGGTGACCCTGCCTTGGTAGGGGGATTGGGCAAGATGAATTTCAGAGCATCCTTCCAACCCCAACTATTCTGGTTCTAGTTTATACATGGGTTTGGCCCTTCTCTTGCATCTGCTGCCACACTGAGCTCTACAGACATCTTCTGTTCATTTGTGTGCTTTGTGGTTGGTGGTTTCCTTCATACCACACTGAGCTCATGTATGTGCAAGTTTTCACTCCTTGGATGCCTGCTTGTTTTTGTGGTTTTGTTCCTTTGTTTCCCTTTTTTGTACACTTTTTTTCTTATGACATTTATAGTGTCTGTAGTTTGTATCCTCTCTATTTGGGCATGCTTTCCCTGTTTATGCCACATTTTCTGGCAGCAGCTCCTTTTTGTATTCTATCTTTTCTCTGTTCAAATGGAAGATTGTGTACTAGACTTGCCCAAGTCTTTGCAGAGTTACATGGCTGCTTTGGTCATTTTCCTTTGAATGTCATTGCCTTTCATCCTGGTTAGGAATCTAGCAATAACCGCTTCATGTTTTATAGCTGCTCCTTGCTCAAGTCAGTCCTTTTGCCTGCATGGTAATTTGATCAGTCTCTTGTTCTCTCTTTTTCTGAGTACTCTCACTCAAAAAATAGATTATTGGTTAATGTCTCTGGGGAGCTGAGTGGGCTTTTTGAGTGTTTTTAAGATTTTGGATGGAGCCTCCCAGTCTGCCATTGCTGGATGTTGCTGATGCAGGTAATGACACTTCCCACCATCTAATATGATACCTAGTTCTTAATTTTACTTTCTCTCTTTTTAGCCAGCTTCTTGAAATCTTCTAGTTGTTCCATCACAATCAAAAGAAAATAGTTTTGCTGAAAGAATTGATAAATTCATCCCTTTTCAAAAGCATCTCCTTGGGAATAGGATATTGGTCACAATCCCAAGACTGTTTTCTTCATTTGAGGACTATAGCTTTCACTGTTGGGAGCACTTCAGAGGCTTTTTTCTCTCCCTGATTTGTGTACTCTGTTGGGAAGTCTTCTGTCTTTGTCAGCTGTATTTACCTGAAAAGTGGCAACATTTGAGTAAAGACCAGTCTCCTTCTCCCTCAACTGAGGGACTGACTGCCAAATTGCTATGGCTTTATAAAGAGAATGAATGATGACAGCACCATGTTCTCTTAGCACAAAATCTGCGGGGAAAATTGCAGTTGTTAGTCCAAACACAACAGTATGTTCTAGTCTGCTCAGAACCGTGCATTTCTGTGCTATCAGTATTTAACAATGCCTCACAAGGAAGTGGTTTTGCCTCTTTGTATAGTCCATGCACCAGCTGTCTGCTCTGTCTATATTACAGATAGAGGGGACAACATGACACAAGTTTATCCACAGAGTTGTGTTACAAGTATTATGCATTGTGCTTAAAAATATGCTGAGCATAATAAAAAACCAGTATAAAGGGTATCTGTCTGATGCGAGGGGAGGGGAAGCCAAAGGCAGAGAGCCTTCTGGAAGGAGTACTTCCCCCTTTGTGGGAAATTCTTCCGTTCCCAGTGCAAAAATGTGTCTTACAGTAATTCCTTCCCAAATCTCTGTGTTAAATCATGCTGTGATCAGAGTAATGTAGTCACAGTCATATAATGCAGGGAATTCCTCCTACTTTTCATCTGGGTAGCAAAACATTAACATTGACAGGCTACCACGCTAATGTGGTGACATTACCGGAATGCAGGATGTGAATAGTGATACACAATTCCTTGTGCTTTGGCCCTGGACTGTTTAGGGTGCTGCTGGTCCACTAAGGCAGCAGGCTCAGGTGTGTGAAGAAATCAGACAAGTTTTATGGACTGAACAACTTAGAGCCTCTCAGAGAAACACTCTGCTCTTTTGCCTGTTTAAAATCTCCAAACAGCAGCAGTCTCCCATGTGCTCTGCACACAACTCTTCTGATAGCACCCTCTTTCTTGCTGGGCTGTATTCCTTGCTTTCTGGCAGCAGCCCTAGCTTTTCAGCTAAACATAACCATAATCTGGTGTAACCTTGCTGGCTGCTGGTGAACCAGCCCCTTGGCCAGACTTCCTGCACACCACTTAAGGCCCGTGAGCAGATAGGTATGTTTGTGGGAAACTGCAGTGTACAGCTACCCACTCCAGCAGAGGTTTCCTGGGTTGGTTAGTGTTTGGTTTAACACTCTTATCTTGATTATTTATGTCATGGCACTGTTGGCACAGCTGGTCAGGAAGTAGAAGGTAGGACAACGGCCTCCCACCAGCCTTCACAGTGCTTGTCAGGCCAAGAAGTAGATTGCAGAAAAAACCTTACCTAAGCTCCAAACACTGTCATCTTTTGCTGGAGACTCTAGACACTTACCCTATGCCAAACAGCAGAAAAAGTATTGTGATATTCAGGACATGCGCTTCTACGCCTGTAAAATTTTCTCTGTAGTCTATAGCCACGATAACAAATGCCAAGCAAACTATAGTAATGTCTCGGCTGCTTTTTGATATTGATCCCTCAAACTACCCTGTAAAGAAAATTAAAATTAATGTAAAGAATATTGGAGATCACAGCTAAGCCTCAGAAGCTTCAGCTGGAGACTGGGAGACGGGCTTATCTTCTGACTCATAACCCAAACAGGCTCCTGAATGTGCATTGTACATGGGAATAGATAATGCTCTGGAGGAACAGAGCCAGTAAGAACAGTACTGAAAGTAGATAAAGTCAGACCAATTCTAGTAATAAAGGCTAATTAGTAAATCAGCAGTGGAGTGTTTCAATAACACTGGCTGCATGGCATCAGAAGAAGGAAAGACAGAGTGTACCAAGTGTCTGAGGGGATGCCCAGAGGGATGAAGTCAGCACACTGAAGAGCTACCTCTACTTAACCATTGAAGGGCTGTGTATGAGACCCATGATTTTATTCACTCAGCATTTTTTCAACACTGGAGACCAAAAAATACTCTGTGTGGAAAGGGAGGTGCTGAGTGATGTATTTTCAGCACGGAAAGGACGCAATTGGTCTTAGAGCAGGGTTTAGACTGAAAGCCAATGTTCCAGAAAAACCTCTAGCCTCACTTGAAAAAGATTTTCAAGGCAGAAGTGACAGGTCATTTAAGTGCTTGAAAACGTAAGTACACTATGTTATGTTGCAATGAAGGGGACAAATATTAATGCCATGATCTGGAACCAAGTATTAATATACGAGTCATACCATAGGTCCACCATATCAGATTTGGCATCAAACATTATTGAGAGTAAAAATGTAATACTATAAGAGTATTTCCAACAAAAAGACAAGTGAACAAAGGAATAAAGAAGTGTAATCACTTATGCGTGCTTTTGTGTGTCAACAGTCTTGCCTTTTCAGTGAGAAGGAGTAGGACTGAAAATAGCAACATTTCTTTTGCTGTAGAGTGCAGTGGCATTTTTATGATGGCCTCGAATGTTAGCCTTCCCTGTGGGGGCTGAGATGCAGCTGCTCAGACCTGCAGCTGTACAGTAGGAACGAAAGACAGCACCTAGTCTGTCAGAGAGGTGGCTCTTCAGTACCTGGGCAGAGGAGACCTCAGTGAGGAGAGCTGGTTGCCTGGTGATACAGACTGCACTTCAGCACTGCAGACATGGGGGTGGTCACAGCACCGTGTAGAGACTCCACGCCATGGGATTGCCCGCCCAGAGACAAGGTTGGCCCTTCAGATCATTGCCACCAGTGTGATAGCTACAGGACCTAGCTACATAGCTTCTAGATGAGGATCCCAGTGATCCAGCAAATCTCTGCCCCAGTGAATAGTAAAAAGACATCCCTTGTCCTGGGAATTTCTATTTCTTTTTCATCAGAAATGCATGGTAGAAAACCCTGCAAACTAGGGAGACTAGAATGAGTGAAGAGCTAATGAAATGGTGAGATTATGTAGGACAAAACCCTCTCAGTAAGAACAAGTGGGAGTGATGGGATTTCAAGACATCCTTTTCAAAGCTTTGTCATTTTAGGGATTTTTTTGTTCTGGTTTTTTTTAGGGGTTTTGGGGGGATTTTTGCTTTTAATAACATCCAGGTAACATCAATTATTAATTAAGACATGAAATTAGGAAGCTTTTGTTAAAAAATCCAGTCTTCACTGCTTTTCACTCAAACTGCTAAATGCTCCTGAGACTTCCTCTTCTGCTCCAGGAAACCCAGAAGACCAGAATGCCACTTCCAGTAGATTTAGTACAGACCTCTTTTTGGCTGCCTCCTGCCTCTCCTCCCCTTCTACCTGCCAATAACAATGCTACGAAACATAGCCTCTCTCACAAAATTGATTATGCACTTCAGACAAACCTAAATCAAATAGATGTTATCTACAGCAGTCTTGGTCCGTATTTTTTGTTACAAAATGGGAAATGGTAAAACCCATATTTGATAGAGAAACATGAATTTGGGGAGATTATTTTACAGTATTGATTTGAAGTTGATCTATAGCAGAGTGGGAAAGAAGACAGTTTTTTTGATTAAAGATTTTCTGGAAAAAAATGGTGATTTATTGACTTGTGAATACTGTCCCAATCTTAGGAGTCTAAACTCTTCTTCTAAATAACAAGTGTAGAGGAAAGATATCATTCCTATATTGCAGGGTGATAAGCTGAGATCTGTATGAGAGAGGCTTTCTTTCAGAGTATCCAGGAATGATGATATTTGTCTGGGCACAGTTGACCTCGCTAGCTACAGGGTCCCAGCTGTGATGGGTGTTCCACCATGGACTCATAGGCATTCCAGCTGTAAGCACATCCTCTTCTTGGGCCTTTACAAGGAGGTGTTCAGCAACAGGAGAAAGCAGGTGATGTGGTGACCACTCTCTCTTCTCTCGTCCCTTTTTCCCCCACTTTTTTGTGTTCAGTAGGCTCAGGGTACATGCGTGACAATGAGCTGCAAAGTTAAATAAGTAGGAGGATGCAAATTTTATGAATTCCAGTAAGACTTAGTCATGAGTTACTCCCCGGACAGCACTATCATTTGGATGTCTACCTGCCAGCAAAAAATACGTTCAAATTTAGAATCTTTTACTGGAAAATCAGATTCAGAAGAACCTACCCTGTCAAATGACAAGCTGTGAGCAATAGCGATGCCTGGCAGTTGAGTTCTGATGCTTACAGAGACATTTAGGCTAAATCTATGCAGCCTTTATGAGCCATGAAGGGAGCCTCCCATCAGCTGGTGAGGGATGACTCATGCTTATGCTTTTTATGATCAGTCCCCCTGGAGCAGAGTGACTGCAGCAAAACTCAGAACAAACCTTGTTGAGGTCCCAGTTTCAGAGTCCTTTATATTCATTTACCAGTGTGCCCCTGAAATTCACTCCTCATCATCTGTGCTGCACTCTGCCCTAGGCCACAACAGAGCACACCAAAAAAAGGCAGCACACCTTCATCTTTGCTCCCTGGCAAAGCTAATTCTTGACTATTTCCTGCCCCACTTGCACCCGCATCGTGTTGCAACATGATGACAGAAGGTCTTCGCTGGTTTTGCCTCAGCCTGGGAGAGCCTGGGGCAGGCCTAAGTGGGGGTACCATCAAATAGGGTGTAACTGTGGCTCCCAGATCTCCAGAACTCACTTGCTTTTAGCTTTCCTCAACGCAGCCCCACTTGCTAAACAATCTCAGTTTTGATTGCAACCTATGGTGGTCTTTTCCCCGTATAAGGAAGATTTGGGGTTATATACACCCCTATCTGTTACTGTTGGGACTAACCATGTGAAATTGCCAACCTAGAATGCAAAATTTAGAAGGATGGAATGCCACCTCTAAGGTGACTGGGTGGGAACTGGGAACCTCAGTGGAGCAACATGACCACATTTAGAAGTCACCATGTTTAAAAGCCACTCCCATAGAAAAGGTGTCAGACAGCATAGCCTTAATGGACAGAAGACTTAATGGATATAAAGATAGAAAAAATACATTGTGGTCACACAGGTAGTAGATGTTTGCAATGCCACTCCAAAGAGTCTGTGCATCCACCTGGTCCACACTGCACAGCCAGGGTTACCCATTTTTGGGCAGGAGTTGCTGATATGCTCCATGTCCATGCTGCAGTCAGTGGGCCACCGCAGGACAGTGCTAAACGCTTTATGCAAGCCCAGTCACAAGGACCATCCAGGGGCCTGCCTCTGAGATGGAGGCAAGTGTCATTGCCACCTGTGCAAGTGTAGCTGCCCTGGCAACAAACAACCCCTGAGCCTGGCTCACCCGGCATCAGCTCTCATCTGCTCCCAGAGGTTTGGTTTCCCTCTGGAACACCATCTCATCAGACAGGAGGGGTAAAGATCCAGTGGTGAGGGTGCACTTCCTCTCGTTCCTCATCTTTAGTGCTGAGAGTTGAGGACATGGAGATGGCAGCAGGACTCCCTGATCTATTGGGCTCAAGATGAAGCCCCAGGCCCAGACCAGATGGACATTGAACATGATACAGGAAGACTGGGACTGTGAAAATCTACTCACCAAAGCCTCAGTGATGCTTGCACATTAATGTAAAAATGCTCTGAACCTTTTGGTGGAAAAGGTTGCCTTAAAGTTCTGAAACACAAGCTGACACAGCTCCTCTCAGTGGTTGTACCTTGTGCCAAGCTGCTCTGCCATCTCGTGGGAGCTGATAGAGTCCTGAGGGCACCTGGGATGCCTTTAAGCTCTTCAGCCCCAGCTCACCCCTGTGTGCCCCTGCAACATGCTAGTTGTTGTTCGTATACCAGTTCAAGATGAGACAGATGCGTTTAAGGATGGAGTCTTGACAACCCACAAGCACAGTGTTTTTATCTCAGGAAAGCAGTGGTGTCTCATGCATGCATAGGATGTGCGGCAGCCCATGACTTACACAGATAATGCTGAAAGACTGGTGGGCAGAGAAGTGAATTCTTGCACAGTTCCAGATCCCCACTGGCTGTGTAGAGCAGATGCTGGAGAAAAGTCCTCACCCTACAAAGACAAGCTGAGAAAGTTGGGGCTGTTCAGTCCGGAGAAGAGAAGGCTGTATGGAGACCTCATAACAACCTTGCAGTATCTGAAGGGGCCTACAGGGAAGCCAGAGAGGGGCTCTTCATCAGGAGCTGCAGTGATAGGACAAGGTGTAACAGGTACAAACTGAAAGAGGGGAAATATATGTTACATATTAGGAAGAAATCTTTCATTGTAAGGGTGACGAGACACTGGGACAGGTTGCCCAGAGAGATTGCAGATGCCCCAAACCTGGCTGTGTTCAGGTTGGATACGGCTTTGAGTAACCTGGGGAGGTGCCCCTGACCATGCCAGAAGGGTTGGGACTAGATGATTTTTAAGGCCCATTCCAACCCCTTAACATCCTATGATTCTATGATTCTGTTAATCAGCTCTGGGTTTCCTCTTCAGAGGAATTAGTTGGTCATGACTCGAAGCTCAGGAGTCAACCAGCATAACGGCAGGGCTGAAGGAGCCAAGGTCCACCAGAACACATGGAGAAGTGCCTTTAGTACCCTTCCTCCCCCTGAAAATCTGGAGTCCTCAGTCTAGGAGGACTCCTCAAGCTAGCAATGCCATAATTGGAAAAAAGTTTAGCTATTCCTGCTTTGAACATGCTTGTGTGAGGAGTGGAATGGAAATACTCCTTTTAACAGTGATTCCAAGACAATGCACATATATGGTCTCCTTGTCCTGGCGAGTTAGAGAAAGAGCTGCCCTCCTCTGTGCTCTGCACTCAGCTGGGGATTTCCACAAGGATTAGAGCTTTCCTTCCTGTCTCTCTGATGAGTCCACCTGGTGAGCTCATGATTTCCCCCCTTACTCAGCTGCAATCCTGCCCATTGGAACCAAGGGCACTCATTAACTTCCTCCACACCTCCGAGTACTGCTGGGGTGGTTCAGCAGAGTTTAACCAACTAACTGTCAAAGCTTTCGGGAACTTCATTAAATTCCCAGAAATCCAGGTGGCTGGCATAGCGTGACTAAACGTGTCTTTAACCACGGACCCTCCCCGGGGCCACTTCCCATCCCCTGCTCCTTACTTTCCTGTCATTAATCCCCCTATCTAATTTCTGCCCATTGTTTCACTCACAGAGTTGAGAGCTGCTCAGTTACTGTACCTGAAGGCTGTGCAATGCTACACAGCAAGTTGCTTTTCTCCTGTGTTAAGTAAAACAGGCTCCTCAACAAACCATTTTCTGACACTATACTCTAGGCTGTATCTGTTATATTGGAGATTATTATTTAGAACCACATAATGCATGTGCCAACAATTACATTTTAAAATAAAGCAAGTACAAGGTAATCAAATGCAAGAGCAGTAACTTTTTTTTTTTTTTAATAAAAGAAAGCCTGTATAGGAAATTGTATTTCTGATTAAGAGACCTGTGGTAAAACTCATCTGCTGGGTAGGAAGTGCAGGTGGAATTTTTTGAGTCATTATTGAGCCAGTTTACCAGCATGACTAGAAGGGGTCACAGCATTTTATCAAAACTGAGATCTTGATCAGATGATACTCATTAGTTTTGATGCATAAATGATAAATATTTTTCTTAGGTGAAGTGACTAAGGTTTTTTCAAATTACTTTCCCCTCTGTTTCTGGGATGAGCAACATCTTAGTATAGGCTGATTACAAGTAAACGAAGCTGAAGTATTGCATGCAACACCCTTGCTACCTGCAGCAGGCACCTGCACAACTTTCACCCCAGGAAAGATTGTAAGGCAGAAGCACTGTTCTCTGGTGCACGAGAGGAGATACTGCATCACTGCAATCACTGTGAAGTGGCAAATGTTATTTTAATGATGCCCAGCTTGCTAGTTTCCCAAGGGTGAAATCAATATCTTGATGGTTAAACTGAAGCTACTGTTATATTAGTGAGAACATATGTATGACCTCATTGACAACACTCAGAACATTGAGCTGAGAGAGGGCAATCTCCCTCTTGAAAGGCTGCAGACGTCCAAATCCATCTGCAATATAGAGAAGACGTGTTCATTTAGATAATGCTAGAATACAGCAATAAAGTAGTGATAGCTAAATGTTCATTATAGGCGAGGTTCCTTCTGCTGCTTTTGAGCTTAAGCAGTAAAAGGTCATACTATCTCTAACTGAATTGCTTTGTATTGTTCCAATCTACATAATGTACTGTTTACGAAAAGAGCATCATCTTAAGCACTTTGTGCCATGTGGCCAAACACTGAAATTTTGCTCTTTATTGTACTTGTGCATTTTGTAATTAAGTAACTGTGGTATCAGAAAACTGTTGGTCCATTTAGAGGTTTATGCTACTGTGAATGAACTGTTTGTTAGTGTATCATCATTTTATAATATTTTATTTCTAAAATATGAAACTTGAATAAAAATTAAATAAACATCCCCCAGAGCAAACACACAGCAAAACCCACAAACAAAACCCAAACACACACACACAAGCACAAACAACAAAAAAAACCCAAACCAGCCAAACAAACCAACAAAACAGACAGAAGAAAAAAAAATACTCAGACATGAAATGTGCAGCACACAAATCTTGTGGATTTTATTTAAGTAAAATAGCTTAGAATAAGCTATTTTACTAGGAAATATGAGAATGTATAAATGAATATATAGAGAACTATTTCATAGTTGCATTTCTGTACCATTATGGGCTGAATGGTGACTGACTTCAAATCGCAGCAATGCCACTACAGGTCTCACACGCAGGACACAGTAGGTATTGTCCCTGATGGGCTGAATTTAATGCAATCCTCCTTCCAACCAAAATCTTCCTCTGCAGGGTTAAGTTACAAACAACTGGCAGCAGAATACAGGTAAGCATCCAGGAGAACTTCTGTAAGATTTCTCTTATTCAAACTTTTTAAAAGAGCCTTTCTAATCACAGGCAGCATTTAAAGTGAGAATACAGAAGTTGAAAATGGACCTGGTACATGATAAATATTTGTAACATTGTTTGAACTCCAGTACCTGTTCAACTATTGGTAAAAGGCATGAAATATCATCCAAAAAGTAATTCAAAGAAAATATTTCTTCCATGTGACCTTACCGCTGCACCATGCTTAAAATCCATGTTTTGTATATAATTTGCATTGTTATCCAAAAACCACAGTATTCTTGACAGCCAGGACTTTGACATGCGGAAGGCAGCTCAGCCTGTCCTGGTAAGAACTTAAAATGCAAGTCACTGCAACTCAAAGACAAACGCACTCCATCTGCAAGTGTATGTGTGAACTTCATTGAGTGCTCATTAAATATGAGTAGCTGCTTAATAAATAGTAGTAAAAATAATAATGGTAATACAGAACTCCTGTAGCAAATACCAATGGTTCTCTGAGTGGCAAAGAAAGCAAATACTGTATTAAACTTCATGTGAGCAAAAAACAACCTGAATCATAAGATGACCAGAGAAATTAGGAAAGACTATTCCGTACTATTAGTTTACTTATGAGGTACAACTGATAAAAAGCTCAGCGGCTTTTTTATCCAAAAGATTTTTCCACTTGGATTTTTTATTTTTTTCATAAAAAGCATAAGTTCCAGGAAAATTCAGCAGGAGGAATACAATTTCAAAAAAAAAAAATTATAATCTTTCAAATAATATTTTCAAGACAATTTGTTAGGAATGCAACAAACTTGTTAACTGAGGATTTTAAAACTTTTTTGTTGCTTTACTTCTGTATATCTTCACAAGGCCAGAAGTTGTACATACTCTTATGCAACAAAGCACATATGCAAATGAATTAAAAGATACATGATGTAGAAAAAATAAACATTATTGTCAAAAGTATTTAATTTAGGCTTCATATGTTAGAGAAAATCTGAACATACTTGTATTTCTGAACAGAAAGGAAAACTAAATTTTATGTAGAAGTTTCTAAGAAAAAGTATCTGAATTTCCATCACTCTCAGCTAAGCTGTTCCCAGAGGTCAGCACATTCACTCGCTCTTGCTTCGTAAGCATCACAAGCCCACACAGAGGAAAAGAGCAATGTTGTGTTTGAAAATCCATGTATATTCAGTCACCTCTGACTTTTGTACTCACTTTCCACAAGCACTCACGTGCTTTAAGTGTTAGTGTCATAAATACTGAGGAACCAGATGGTCACACTAACCACCACTCACTTCTCTGTAAATGTTAGAAAGGTCAGTTACAACTGAAGCACTTGTAAATAGGGAAATCATCTGAAAAACTGTTTCTTAGGACTCAGAGGGATTTTCTGTAGATCTGATGGCTTTATGCAGTTGGCAGTGTTTTGTGAGCCATCTGGTCCCCACAAAACAGCATGTGGGTTTGTTGGGCAATGACAAAATGATGGCTAACATGAGCTGAGTGGGTGTGGGTGACAGGCAGTAAGTGTCTGCAGGAAAGTTTGGCACAGGTGTACCTGGCAGATATACTGTAATTAATGTTAAAAAAAAAAATCATCAAGCTACTTATTCTGTAAGATATGCATGGACAGGAAAAAACTGAAAAGTCTTTTTCTCTCTCCCCCTCAGCTGAAGCCCCAGTACATTTCTACTACCACAGGGAGAAGAAATATTTTTATTGAAGTACAATAGTCACAGCTTGAACAATCTGTTCTTGCTGTATATTTGAAGTTTAGATTCCCTCCTCTGAAATTAGTGGATTAGAAAGTGGAACACCGTGTATAAACTATTTTTGATGTGAATAGTTTTGCAATGCTAAATAAGCCTATCGATTACTCCCTGGATAAAACAGCTGAAAGTAGTTTTCCGTGTATTTCAGTACTTGCAGTCTGCTCAATTATATATTGTTTCATTAAGCAATATGACTTCTGAGATCTTCATGTGTTAATAAATACATGCAAGGAAAAAACCCACCACGACTGCAGTGGGTTGTCCCTGGTGCAGGAGCTGTAGCACCCGTTTATCACTGTTACTTTCCTCACGTGTGTAATGGCACTGTAGCACTTTTAGCATATAAGAGGTCAGGCTTGAAAATACCATCTCTGACAACACTCTTTGTGTCTTCCAATACACAGTCATTCCTTTTGCATGCCCGTACCTCAATCTTTATCTTAATCAAGCAGCACTTGTGTGATTTCATGTACCTTTGTCGGCTGCATGTGTTTAGGAAACAAAACATAGCTGGCATTCTAGGGAGGAGGAGTATGTCTTGCAATATAGCAGTGTCTCCAGCAGCTGTGATGGCTCTGTGGGCATTTGAAACCTGTTGTAAACCAGTCAGCTGTCCTGGCAAGCATCATACGGGAGGGAGATACAGCCATCAGAAAAATTATATTTTTATGGAATACTTTTCCACATTGGAAGCAGACATATCAGACAAGTAAAACTTACCCGAACTGATATGGACACTAATATAACACTGAACCATGCTATGGGAAATGCTCCCATGAGAGTTGCAAATAGTCCATTTCAGTGGTCTTATCCCTTGTAACGATTTTGAGCAGTAAAAATACAAAATGCCTACCTCCTCTGCCTTGCACATACTCCCACCCCCAAAGACAGAAACCATTGGTCAATAATCAGACAATGTACAGAAATCCCAAGAGTGATGTGGTTTTTGCTTCCCACCTGAGAAAAGTTGCTTTAATATTCAGGTAGGCCCTCTACGGCATGATGAGAGGGGGCTAAATGCAGTGTTCAAACGGCTCTCTCACGTAAGAGAGCTGAACTGCAAAGCTTAAGTTTCTGTACCCGTTGTTTCTTGCCACTGTCTGGTAGCCAGTGACTGACTCCTGATTTCGAACCTCTTCATTCTAGGGGTATTTTTAATGTGTTTGCACTCTGATTCAGCATACTCTGTGGACCACACCTATACTTTGTCCCTTACTGCACCTAAAATGTTCAAGATAATAATGCATTGCACCTAGGAATGACTGCTGCCTTTTTCATTTCTAAAATAAGGTATATACCAATTATCAAGTTTAAAAGGCAATTAGAACTAAGTAATTGATGAATGGAGAATTTTGTTCACCCCTGTGAACAAAACTACAAAAACTACTGGACATGAGAGCATTACAAAGGGATAAGCTGCTGATCAGTCTGTCCGGCTGCCCCCAGTTACCACAGGGTTCACAACAGGTTTCAAGCCACAAACTTCAAATATAATTTTACTGAGGTGTCAGCTTGACCCAGTCTTGATGTTTTGCTGCCCTGTTCGCAGTTCCTCAGCTAAAAACTCAAAGTCAAGCTTTATCAGATATTGAGAACAATACATAGACAGAAAGACACTACAAAAGTGTCAAATTTTCCTTGCCCCTAGCAAAATTCAATGGTACGGTTAGGATTGAATAGAGAAGAAAAGGGAGGAAGATCAGGTACAGTTTGCAATTCCATACAGAGTAATTCTGCTTCTTAGTAAATCCACAAGGAAAGAAAACACTGGAAAAAAACCCTCAAATCTATTGTTTAAAATTTTCTCCTTCCGCTAACGCAGACATAAAGATTTAATTTTCATTACAAGTTACGTGAAACTTTAATAGCTGTGGAATGTCCTTATAAATGTACTTGGCTATGACTGGACTTGGTAGCATATGTAGAATAGGAGATTAAAATCTTTTAAGAGTTATTTTTACTCTTCGGTGTGTCATGTGAGAAGCAAATACACTAAAACTACATCCAGGAAGATGATTTGCTTGAAGGACCAGTATCATGTTTATCGAAAAACTGAAAAAACATAACTTATCAGAAGAATTTCTGTTAATGGATGAGGGCAGGAACTAGGCAGCATGAACTTAAGCAGTAAGCAAGGACTAAGAGGAATTTAAGGATCCTGATTTAAAAAATGGTTAGCAAACAGCTGTTAAGTTGGCAAAAATAACAGTACAAAAAAAACCCCCACCAGATACAAAAGGTGCCCATATAAGCTGTGATATGCACAAGCCTTGATACACAGAATTAATGGAACAAGAAATTAATGAAACAACAAAGAGCTGGGTCTTTGTTACCTCAGTCAAGACAGTTATAGCAGCCATTACTCATCAAGTGTTTTTAAATAAAAAATGGCAATAGCCTGCTGATAACATTACACAGGGTTATTGTTAAGTGACCTCTGCAGATCAGAACAGCTTTTGCTTGTGCAAATCTGCGAGTTCACGCACACACAAAATCACAGTTGGTGGAAAATTTATTTTTATTTTCTAGCCATGTTCCACTGCACTAGACTTTGACATTTTTGAAAGAAAGGACCACATCCTGTTCATATCATACAGAGTTTGACACCTTCAGTGTGGCTGAGGTACCTCAACCAAATTAGAGGCCAGCCAAGGCAGCACACAGAGGAGGCAACAACACAAGCAAGAACACTGTTCCGATGGTGGTGGTCCACATTAAGTACCACAACCCTTCCAGACAGTTCTATTCTTAGACAACATCATTCTTTAGGGATGATCCAGAAAAGTACTAGGACAGAACAACCATATCTAGGGTCTAATGGACCTCCAGTAGATAAATGTGTCTGCTTGAGGGCTCCCTGGACAACCATTGAGGCATTTACTCATTTCTATTTCTACATAAGCAGCATAGTCAGGTTACTTCAGTAGGGCTGCTCCATTTTCATGTATAAAGCTATGGGATCTAAATAATGCTGCTTGCACTGGGTGGGCTGGACTCCCAGCCAAAATGTGAGCATGAGGGTTTCTTTTCTGTGAGTTTTGAAGGTCATATATCATACACATTGCAAAATCCTTGTTTCAAAAATGTGTGATAGGGATAAAGTTGATAATAGTATTGTGGGACTGCTCTAGTAAAAACAATTAAAAAGAAAGAACACCACTAGTTAAGGCTCTTGTGTTGTGTGTAGCAGCACATCTGAGAGAACAGGATGTCCTCTGCCATTCAGTTTCTGACTGTCCTCCAGAACAGTCAGTGGTTTACAATTATGTTTATCAAGCAAAGCAACAGTTATGACGAGGTGGGAGTTCTTAAACACAAAACCCTTTTACAAGTGGACATCAAAGCTGCTGCTCCATTCTAGTTGGACCCAGCAGACATCTGCTTCCCAAATGCAGCTGAGAACCCCATTTCCGTGGCATCCTCCACATGGGAAGCCCCTCAGTGTCTCCCAGCTTTCCCTATTGTCTCCTCATGGACGTGCAGCAGTGACAATATGACAGTTTTATAACTCAGTCATTCATTTATGATCTCTTTGATGGACGCCCCTGTCATGGAGTTACTCAGGTAGGAAACATCTCAGGTGTAGCTGAACTCCTGTGCTGAAGAAGTTCTTCTGCACCAGCTGAAGTACAGTGTGAGTATGGACATTTCTAGCCTCACATGTGTGGGGTCAGATGCTTTTCACTGATGTTTAAACTACCACCCTTTATGCTGAGGAAAACATAGTTCGTTATTGTGGCTCAGCTGACGTACATGACCTTGTTCCTCCCAGTGACTGAGATCTCTGTCTGAATCCTGATTGGGCACATCACAACCTCAAACTGTCTAAATGTCTGAGATGATGTTTTATTGATTTCCTCTCATGCAGCAGCTGTACAGCTGGAGAGAAGTGACAGCACTCTGTGCAATTGGTTGCACAAGAGCTCTGGGTGATGGCATTTCTGCCTCCTCACAGCCCACTGTTGTTTTTGTGTTTACCCTTGACACATAACACATGCTAGCTCTGTGGGCCAGCAGCAAATTTTCTTTAAAACACCTTGCAGGACAGAGGTGTGGGTTCAAGCACTGATGCTGCTCTTGGAAATTCCTCAGTCTTGTCCTAAACTTGAACAGCTGGGGTCCCATTTTTGCCCCTCATAATGCTTGACAGAAGGTAGTTGATTCTTCAGGATTTTCTCCATTAATTCTTCAGATGCAACATGTGCATTGCTACACACAGGAGACTTCCTTATGAGCCTTTTCTGGACCTGTATTTGACCCTTCTGGATATCTGATCAAGAGAGTCATTGGAAACTTCCCAGGTGTTCAGGCACTGCAAGCACTGGACACACACCTGGATCATTAGGATAAACATTGACTGTAATCTAAACTCTCACTTTTACCTCCTCTACTTCAGTCCAGTTAATCTGGTCCCAGGATGAAATTTCAAGTACTTATATCACTTTTTAATCCAATGTCATTCCCTATTTGTCATGTCTTCTTCAAAGCCACACACTGAGCTCTTTTTCCTGATGACACCTTCCTCCACTCATGTTCTACACTAACTAAGCCCTGCAAGCCCTGCTTTCTCTCAGTCCAGGAGAAAGTTCAGTGTCCCAGAAACAGTGGTCCTTTTGATCTTTAGTTACTCCTGTATTCCGTAGCACTTCCATCTCCCCAGTTACAAAATTTCAGTGTAGCACCAACAACTAGAGATGTGCTTATTACAGCCATAGTTTTCAAGCATCCAATGGCTGTGGTAAGTCTCCTCCGTGAGACACCTGCATGAAACACTAAATCCCAGTGCAACCAAAGCTGATCCTGTCTTAACAAGTACTTCATAGGGAATAGACCCAATGCAGCTACCTCCTTACAGGTAGACATCCTCTGGGATTCCCAGCCATGCAGGAGGTATCAGGTTCAAGACCTGTGTTTTGCACAACAGGCTTGGAGATCACAAGGTCCCAGCTCCTGAGCAGCCATGTGATGGATTGTGGTGCTCCTGCTGTGTGGCTGGTACCTCTGTGGGGGCACTGCCTTGGGGAAACAGGTCTGTCCTTTGTGTCCCCTGCCTTGGCAATAGAAAGTGAGCCTCCTGCAATACTTCTGCGTTACTTCTTGTCCCTGGCCACAGCACAGTTCTCCAGAAAGACAGCAAAAAGGTAATTGTGCAGGAGGACTCTAGCCGCAGCAGGCCCTGTTCTGTGATGCCATGGGCAAGTCACCGATAAGGCAAGTCATTTCAAAAACAGCTTTTTGCTCAGTAGAATGCTTTTTGTCCCTTGGGTCATGCAGTGGGAGGACCTCACCCCTCAGGCTGAGCTCAAAGGTTGTTCCTGTTCTGTAAAGGAAATACACAGTGGGCAAGAGATGAAAAACAATGTACAGAAAGTTGTGGGGTTTTGTAAGCATCTTCAGTAAATAAATGTGTCACTTCCTCTTCATCTTTGAAGAGTAGAGGGAATACTTTATGGCATCTAAGTTTGATCCACAGCTTTGGACACAAGAATATATAAACTATATAAACTACACAGAATCTAAATGCCATGAATTTATATAAGGAAATGAGAAGACAAGTTCCCTGACTCACATCTATATGTAGTAATGTACACATTTAATGTAAAACCAATCTCTTAAAGGTTCTTCCCTGTTTTCAGCTAGCTGCTGGACTTTCAGATCTTTTACTTCATATGTGCAAGGTGGTCATTAAAAGATAGTCATGTCCTATAAAATTAAAAAAGAACCTCCTAGCAACTCTGACAGTAGAAGTACATGTTCCTAATGAAAAACAACAAACAACAACAACAAAAACAACCAACAAACAAAAAACCCACCTGCTGACTAAAATAGCAAATTGTATATGTTGATGTGACCTACCACCAGAAGCATTTCTGTCATAAAGCAAAGGTTTTGTTTGTGTATGTTTATGTCTTTAAAGTCTTTCGTAGCAAGTCATATATGGAGTTGTCTCATTATTTACTGTGAGAAAACATCAGAGACTTGAAAACTAAGCCACAAACTCCTATTTTTAAAATTCTTGTGGTGTATTATTTCCTACTTGACCTTTTCTTAAGGTACTGTTGACCTTCGGTCTATGCACTCACTGGTCCTGGAATCTAATGTCAATCTCCCCATGTCCATACTTCTGAGGATTCCCTTGGAGCCTTGGAAGTGTTTCAAGATTATACTTTTTTTTTTGAAGGAAAGGACATCACTTCTGCCTTGAATTTCAGCTGGGGATGGAGTTCAAAATAATGCACAGACTTCATGATACCTCTGTAAATACATGCACCATATACATATTTGGATGTTATACACAATTTTACTGACTATAGAATTTTCTGCTGCTGGTTAACACACTTTGTGTTGGAAGAAAGATAAAGTAAGATCTATAATTTTATTTTGTAAATAAGACAGGTTTGTGTAAGCTGGGACAGAGCTGTGGTCTCCAAGATAAGCATTCACCTGTGGGGTGAATATTTCAAGGCCTGCCAGTTTAAATCTCATTAATTCTTCTGACTGCCTCATGCCAATCATTGGCTAGGAGGTTTTCATGGAAAAGAAACAAGACTGTTCTTTGTGTAGACACTATTTTGTTGCCTCCAGTCACATGATTTGAAGGGTTCAGTACAAAGAATATCTTGAGAGCTGTCTTGTTCTCTGTCATTGTCAATAGTATGCACACACCAGTGATCATTCTGGTCAAGCCTTCATCAGCTGCGCCCAGACTTGGGATGGAAATGAAACAACTTTATTCTAGCTGATGACTCTATCATCACAAACAACTGTTTTCAATTTCCAGATTGCTGGAAGACACAATGCTTTGGGCTACAAATTTCACTAGAAAATATCTGGCTATGAAACTAGTCAAGCTCTGCAATGACAGGGGCTATATTAGAGAAAGCCCAAGTACCAGTAGTGGTGCTAGTGTTGCCATCTTGATGAAGGCAAATTTTCAAATCATTACCTAGAAGCAGCGACTTGGTAAAGAAGCTTAATGCAGAGATTTATGTCCTTGTCTCTTAATAAAGAAAGTGAAAAGCATGGTTACATGTGTTAGGCAGAGGAGGGTCGTGCACAAACACAAGGCACGAAGAAGCTGAGACTGAAGCTGAACTATGCATATGTGTGTCTGTTGTGCAAAGCTCCTGTGTGTGGCTCAGTTGCAGTGGAGGTTTGGTCTCCCCATGATTATCTACATTTTAATGAGGAACCTCTACAGAAGGAGAAAGTGAGAGATTGTCTGTTTGCTACTCCTTATCCATTCTTTGGGAAATTATAGAAGAACAGTTCTCTGGAGAATAGAGAGCACTTCTTTTGAGTGATGTATTTTCCATACATAAATATTCAGGAGCAATTTGAGATGTGAAAGCAACAAGTGCAAATGAGTTCATTAAACTGAAATGTCACCGAGAACTGCAGTGATGACCCCATCCCAGTTAGAAGTAGGTCATTACAATTTCTCTTATCACAGGACTGAACCTGATGGGGACCTGAGTTACTGCCCTTACAAGAGCCAGGGGCTGGTACTTCATTCCATGCCCTGCAAGCGTGTGCAGATGTGCAAATGTCAGAGACAACATGAACTCTCTTTCTCTTTTTCTCTTTCTCTTTCTCTTTCTCTTTCTCTTTCTCTTTCTCTTTCTCTTTCTCTTTCTCTTTCTCTTTCTCTTTCTCTTTCTCTTTCTCTTTCTCTTTCTCTTCCTCTTTCTCTTCCTCTTCCTCTTTCTCTTTCTCTTTTTTGTTTGTTTTGTTGGTTTTTCATTTGTTTGTTTGTTTGTTTGTTTGTTTTGGTAAAACAAGCAAAAAAAAATTAAACTAGATTTACAGGTCATATTGTGCTATTACAAACTACAGAAGACCCTTTGGCTGTACCTGTTGAAGTGGCTGACAGCTGTTCTCTGGGAAGTGGTTTGATCACACCAAAGTTAAGACTTCCCTGGCAGGTGCTTTGTCCTGCCATGTGACTCAAGTGTTTACATAGTCATTGTGTTGCTTTAGATGCAGACTCACACAACCATTTATTAAAGAAGAAAACCCTCCTGCAAGCATGGAGTCATACCAGCCTCAAACTAGAACAATAATTCATCCTTCAAGAAAAATGACCTAAATATGCAGTTAAACTTCCCAATGTCTTCGTCAGAATGCCAATACTTGAATCATTTGTCATTCTTCATAATTTGATGATGACTCCATGGCAAGATAATATCTGTATCTATGGATTGCAAAACACTGTATGATGATGAACAGGTGTATGAGGAACCTGACAAGAATCAGCCCTATGCATGGTCTTTAATACTTTCTCAGTGATAATTGTATTCTGAGACACATCAGTAAGTTGATTTTTAATTCCTTTATCACGATTCCTATAAATTTTATCATTCAAGTGTTTTAAATAGACTTGTCATTGAGGGTGCCTTGAAGATGTCAACTATTGTATCAATAGTGTTACCTGTCAACCAGACCCACAGACATATCAAACAAGATTGTTGCCTTTCTTTGATAAGACCCAAATTCCATGAAATTATAAGTAACTTATTTGAAATTTGTAATGTGTTAGTTCAAAACTAAGAAATAAAAAAAAATGAACTATGAAAATATTCTGTTCTGCTAAGGTCAAAAATTAATCCAAGCTATTAATTTTCATTTTTCTAAATTCAGTCTTACTGAAAGAGACATATTTCACCTAATTGCATTCAATATTTCATCTAAACATATCAGAGTATAATTTTTACATTGGAGAACGTTTACTTAGATCTTTTTTGACCAGCTGTGAAACCAAAGTTCTTACTACAAATAAGCTTCTAACAGTTATGTCATCAGTATTGCCAATTGCCTTGTGAGTCCTCCCTAGGTGGCTGATAGCACACAGGCTGTATATCACAATGTTCTCAGGACACATGCACAGCTAAGTCTTTTTATGCTATCAACACTATTTAATATGCTGTGTATGTAAATCCAACAGGCACAAGCTTTACATGACCCATATTGGGCAGCAGTAACTAAACAACAAGCTGAGAGAAATGAGCCAGGGACAGAAGTCCTTAATCACCCACGCAGCCCACTCCCTGTATCTATGATGCTTGCATTTCTACCTGAAAGTAAACTAGTCCAGTGAATGTGGAGAGAGGAATGAAGTGAAACTTTGCAGTGAAGCCATAGTTCAGGAGAAGAGGAGGAAGTGGATAGTTAAAGATAAGAAGGAGTATCAGGGGTCCATGACCCATATATTGCTATGTGTATAGCCAGAAGAGATGTGGCACAGAGCACTCACCCAGCTTTACTCCCAGGAAGACAAGCAAACACTCCGCTGGTGCTACATTCCTGTCCCAGGGCTTCATGCTGGGGTGCATAGCAGAGCTTGGGTACTAGAAGACTACCCAGTGTACATCAGCAGTGCTGTTATTTACACTGTTCTTCCATGTAATTTATTTCTAGTCTTGCAGTGGAAGGCCTGACATTCAGCCTTAATTAATAAGAATTTTATTTATGTCATCCCTGAAATCTATCCCTGGATATGGGAGCAAGGTAAAGAGGGGAGGAATTGAGGAAGACATTGAAATAGCATAATAAATCTAAAAAACCACATATGACCCACTACAGACGTATTTTAGAGACTGATGTGGTGGGACCACTTGCTGCCATGCTACAATGGTCTGATTCAGGAGGAGTTTCCAACTTGTAAGCATGAGGCAGCCTTGCAATCCTGCCCACCATAAGATGATCATGGGCTAACCAGTGGGACATCAGGCCTGAGTATAAAGCTGTCAGCCCAAGACCAAGGCATTGGCATACAAAAGCATTCTTGCTCTTATCATCATCCTTCAGTCATAGCTCTAAGTACATGGCATGGTCCAGACTTCTGCTGCCTCCAAAATAAAAAATTTTTTTTCATTCAGTCAGAGAAACTAGTACACTGGTATATTAGGAAGCAAAAGGCTGACTCCCTCTAGATAAAGGGACTTCATATACGTATGTATATATATATATATATACACTTTGTGTGTTTATGTACATATATAAACAGATAACTGCCCTTCATGCCTTGTAGTCAGATGGGAAATACGTCACCAAATAATTTTAAGTGCTGAGATCTGAAGGCAATTGAAGGTTGTGTCCGCCTAGGAACAAGCAGCAGTGACTGGCCCTGAAGTTTGAGACACTACACCTGTTTTGCTAGCCCCTTACCTCAGATCAATCACCTTCACAGGCCTGTCGAGCTCTGAACTGGTAGGTAATTATTTCACCCACACAAGTTTGTTAAAAACAAAATCTGTGAAAGAGTAACTTGCCCTTGCAAGCTTGACACCAGCTCAGGACCGGTCTGCTCCACAGCCACATGAGGCTGGTACAGGATATGAGGGCAATGCTACCAACGTGCTCTATGCTTGTGACACAGGTTGGAAATGTGCTTTGCAACCTCACACCTCATCCGCACGAGATTTGAGCTGCAGGATGAGCTGGTGGGGCACTCAGACCTTCAGGGTTGCCTGGCTTTCCCTCAGTTCAATCCTCAGAGGTACTTCCAGCACGATGGCAAACAGCACGCTGAGATCTGCCCAGCCCCGGGCTCATGGGCCCAAGCTGCTGCCAGCACAGACACTGCTCCAGTGAGGAAAGGTGTCCCTACCCTAGTGGGGAACAGTGTCATTACGACAGTGGGGAACAGTGTCACTACACCATATCTACACTAACACTACACAGAGGTGATTAACAACGGGCATAGGGTGGGATTCAGCAACAGATACAACATCGTCCTCAAACTGAGCTTTGTTGCTGGCACAGGTCTTTCAATTTCTTGCTCTCAAGTTGAGACTGATGCAAATGTACTATTTCCATGTTATTAAGTACCCCTCAATCTACATTTATTGAAACAGCATTTTAGCATTTTACAGGTCAAAATTAAATTTCAGTTTAAACCAAACAGTCAGCAGCAACAGGCTCTTGGACCATGCACATATTCCCTGGTACAAGGGTAGCCAAATCAGGTGGTTCTGCTCTAGCAGGGAGGTGGAACCAGATGACCCGCTGTGGTCTCTTCCAACCTTAGCCATTCTGTGATTCTGTGGTTCACTGATAGGGCACAGTTTGGTTATCTACCACCTTGCAATTTATGCCTGGAGCCAATGAAGAGCACTGACATTCCATCATAAAACCAGGGAGAGAGTACATGCTCCCCATCTCGCACAGCACCAGGGAGGGAGCCCTGAAAAGCTGTCCAAGGCTGGGCAGAGGTTTGCTGCCCTCTCTGTCTGGACGTGTCTGGGATTTCCCAGCTCACAGGGCTGCAGGGACAGTCTGCAACGGGCTGCCCAGGAAGCTGTGCCCCACTCTACTGAGCTATTTATGGCTTCTTCACGTAGCAAAACCTTTGTAGCCGGTTTTGAAGAAAAGCCAGGCTCGCAATGTTTATCACAGTCACCACAACCTGTGCAGGGTTCTATTCTGATTAGTTTCTGATAGCTTTGGATTTTTTTTTCTGTGCTCAATAAACTTCGCTGATTTTGAAACAGTTGGAATTGCTGTTTTACATAAGGGCATATTCATTGTCACACATCCCTGATGATAAATAACCAGACTGCTGGCCTCTAGGGAGATGGACACAGCAGCACGAACATTGTTTCCATTAACACTGGCTGGAGATTTTCCAGTTGATTTTCTTTTCCTTCAGAAAACACTGATCAGATAAAATAGCAAAACCAGTAAAGAAATTATTTGGTCACTGGTTACAGTTTTCAGTGAAAAATTAGAGATTACTTCTATGTGATAGTCCTATGATTTATGTTGTGTTATGTTTTTACCTAAAAGTTAAGCAATAAAGGAGTCAAATCAAGATGTCTTGGCCTAATTAAAATAAGATATAGGGCCCTTTCCAAATAATATATTTCATGTAAAGGCATTCTTATCATTTCCAAAATTAACTATGCAAAGTACTTCATCATAGTAAATTACAACCTTTTGAGTTTTGATGTTGAGCAAGGACAAAAGGTAGGACTAAGGTGCTGAAACTAATTCTCATGTAGAAGTTTTGTTTCTGGATTGATTCCAGCCCATGTAATGCAACAAGCTGTGGAATAAATACTCACAAATATTTTGCAAAGAAGATTAACAGGGCTTTTGGGGGCTAGAGGAAGTTAGGGGCAATGGGTCNACAAACCACCTACTTAAAACATCCTGTTTCACTATCTAGATGACAGAGATAGCAATGGGGAAAATAATTTCTTTTCCCGTGAAAGGGAGTTCTTGAGGAACATGAACTGCCTCTCAGCACAGAGGAGGGATATTCATTACAGTAATGCACAGTCATCACAGGGAAGCAGGAATACTTCAGAGCTCAGTGTAAAGCAATCTCATGCTGGCCTAGTTTCCTCTTGTCCACTAAAGCATTAAAACATCCCCTTTTACTCTCTGTTTTTGTTGTTGTTGTTGTTTTTTTCCAAAGAGCACAGCTCAGTTGAGGGGAGAATCCAGCCTTGTTAGAAGGAGGAATTCTTCAATAACTCCTAGGTCCTTTGGAAAATGACTGGAAGCATTGAAATAAAAATATTCTAGGGGAATTTAGACATTCTTTCATTCTGATTGTTTTCTTTGTTTGCTTGAGGATCTGTTGGTCCATTCTTTACAACTGCGAAGATATCAAACACTCGTAGACAGGTATTCAATGGAAATACACATCTATCCTTTGGTTTCAATATCTCGTCAAACATTTAAGATTATTTCATTTCATTTGAAACAGACATTGAGGGCTGTTAGACTCCCATGGCTCAGACACAAACAAAAAATTGGTCCCTAACTCCTACTGCAACACACTGGAAATGGAGGCCTGCTGATTGCACTCCTTGAAAGGAGAGAGGAAAATATTTTAGTGAGTTTTAAGAGCTGTGCCTCATTTGAACAATTTTACTTTGGCCAGTATTTTGACATCAGAAGATCTGGAGAGCTGTCTTAGGTACTGTCTGGCTCCATTTTGATCTACCCAGAATTGGCTTCATCTCCCAAGCGGTATTTGCTCCACCAGCGTGAAAGAAGTCCACAGCCTTGAGCACCCAGCCATCCCTTGAAGCAACTTAGTCTTATCTCTGCATTTGTGTTGCAGTTAATTATCAAGAACTCATGCAATAATGAGTTTAATATCTAGTTTTATTACGTAAATATTTAATTTGCCTTTCTCTACTAGCATTGCCTACACTGGTGGTAGGCATCCAGCTGGCAATAGAGACCATTTCCAGAGACCATTTTACAGAGACTTGTAGTAGAATTGAAGCTCTGTCACTGCGGCCCCATTCCCCAAGACCCTTCATCAGGATGAAGATCATGATGATGAAACAACATGATTAAACAAAGAAAATCCTCGATGGACTCAACAGTCAAAACCATAAGCGAGAAAAATACCTGAGACCTATGTGTTGACTGACTCTGCAAGCCCAAATTTAGATCTCTGTTTATATGCCTGCACTCTCCTTAAGGAAGTGCACAAGGAAGCGTGTTCCTGAACTTTTGCTTTGGGTGCCCCATATTGCTGGACATGGCACAGGTCTGGCCAAGGCCCCGTTTATCCCTATGGCATAGTCCTTGCAAGGGAGACCTCCTGTCTTATTGGCCAGTCATGCATCAAACTGCAGCTGGGTGTACCAAACCAGACAGAAGCACACCTAGGGCTGTGTCAACAGATGCTGAGATCTTAACCTTCTCTGAGCCTTTTCCATCCATTCTCCCCCAAAATCTTCTAGCATCCACAACTGTCTCTCTTCAGTCTAAGCTAGCGAGCTCAGACTCATGTCCAAAATACAGTATAGAAGTATCTATGAAAATCTGGCTCTGTCTGCCTAAAAACTGAATATTCAAAATTGTGACTCTGGAAATGGTGATTATAATCTTCATGAGATTTAATATGTACTTGAGAATTTAGGAAATAAAGTGGTAAAAAGTTGGCACTCTAAAAAGAACTAAAAAAGGGAATCTTCCTGCAGCTGGTCCACAGTACTTCTGTTTCAATGTGTGCAAGTGGTAGAATTAATCCACTTTCATGTAAATGCTGGAAGAAATAATAACCTACTTCTGATTTGTGGGAGCTTTTCTTTTGTAATTTGCAACTACTGTGTTACTCACATAAGACTCCATACCTACAAGTAATAATCTCTTCAACAGATCAGCCATGTTTAATACTTGTCTCTGCCTGCTCATAAGAGAGCAAAAGAGCTTGCCTATACTACAAGACAAAATCATGTTGACTTTATGGATAAATACAAGGCTGAAAAACCCAGGAATTACTACCACTAAAATCAGTACCAATGGGCTGAGATTATTAATTTTCACAATCTTTGTTGTCTTGAACCCTTCTCGAGATGTAGACATCAAAAGCAAGTTCATTTCTACCTTCATCGTCATCTGTGAGAAATGAGTGACTTTGCCCTTGCTGAGCACAGGCTCTGCTGTCTCCCACATCTGCTTTCTTTGTCCCAGTCCCCAGTTAGCAGTGGATAAGGAATATTTGCATTTAAAATTAATAACTCAGCTTGCTCTTCTGGGGAAAGGAAAAGATCATAAGCTACATTTCCTTCTGTTAATGAAAAAGGATTTTTATGTAACCTCGGTTACCACTGGCATTCTGAAAATTCAATGCTGTACACAAATTTGGGGGTAATCCTAGGTGCCCTGAGAGCAAGAAGGGCCACATTCCAGTGGACCTTGGTGTTTCCAAGTCATGTGGAAGGTGGCTCATGTCCATGGAGGCTGATGTCCTCAGTACCCATCTTGCCTTGCCCACACCACAGCTGAGGACCTCCTGGGCCCCCTTGCAGAGCTGCATAGAATTACAGCCTGGTGTGGTGACTTCAGCAGGGCTGTGTCTTTGGGTTTTCTTTTTTCCTTCTTTATTAATCAGCTTTGTCCCTGAGGAGAGTGGACCACATCTCCAACATCTAGCAGAGAGGAACAACTGGCACAAAACTGATTTGCACCATGAAACACAGTGTGATGAAGGCCTGGCCCCTCCGATCTGAAGTCTCCCATTTGCCACTTGATTTAGGCAAAACCACAAGTACCTCAAACACGGTTTCATACTTAGCTTTCAGCCTCCTGGCTTTAAGTAAGATACATGCTGTTACTCTAATCAATTATTTTTCTCTTTTAATTCCAGTGTGTCTGCACAATGCAGACAATAAAACATGGGCAGAACAAGCTGTAAGATAAGGTCATGGTTTCAACATTTTTCAAATTAACCTGATTACTTTATGTCTTTTGAGAAGATAACATGCTTTTTCCTCTCATTGCTACTAGAATGGAGGCCTCAGAAATCCCCTGAAAAGGGACAGTTTGCTCAGCCTCAGCCATGGTGTTTTTGCAATTGTCTGGGAAGAGCAGATCAAATGGGGCCACCTACACTCACTGGTGGGGAGCCAGAGCAGGCACATCACAGACACACTGTTTCCAATGTCCAGCCACAGCATAATGCACTGACTCCTTCCTGACCGCATCCCAAGGGGGGAGGTTTCCATCCATAAAAGAGAGCACTCCTTCAGCCCAGTGAAGCCCAACAAAATTCTGAGCTCAATCAGAGCTGTCAGCCACGTGTAGTCCCAAACCTTTCAGTCCTATAAATCTTCCAAATGCTTACATTTTTCTACAGGACATAGGCTAAATCAGAGTTCAAATTCTATTCATACCATTTTCCTCTGATTTGCACAATGACTGTATATGGCCTGCAGCATTTACGGGTGCTTCAAGGCTTACCTGTTGTGAACAGCACAAATAGCACAGTGAGCCAGGGCCTGTGCCACAGGGATAACACTGCCATTTTGGCAAATAAGGAAGGTACAACGGCTGAGTGGCGCCTTGTACAGACCTTTGGGGGCCTAAGGGACTTAATAGGGAATGTTGAATACCTCCTAGGAGTAGAATGAAAGAAATCACTGAGAATTCAGGTTCATTTTATGACATGGAAAACGGAAAATGGTCCAAGGATACATTCATTGTTATTCATGGGTGTCTCATTTTATTTCATGATATTTTTTAACCCTTTAAAGTATTTTCCAACCTCCTACTACTGTTTGTTCCATATCATGCTGTGACTGATCGTAGCTGTTGCTTCAGAAATAGACTCACAATATAAGGAAAAAAGGCTCTAGGGGATTAAATACAATTCTACTTGAAGGCCCATTTTAAGGCAGTGCCCGAAAAAATGTACCTGTTACCTACGCATAAGGCCCAAGCATCTACGCAGGCAGCTATCCAGAAAACGTCTGTAAGTGAGAATATCTGGAGACAATATAGACTATTCGTGCAAGCTGTTTCTGGAAATATTTTTCTCTGAATAGAACACTTGGACCATAATCCACCAGAAGACATATACTGCTTAATTCTAGACATATGGGTAATTCCCACTGCATGGTATACCTAGGCAGATAAGCTGCCTGTGCTTCTGAAAAGCCTTTTGTAAGTAAGCAAGTTTTATTTGCTTCCTTCAGGACTGCACATATGCTTCGTATTAACTTAAGTACTGTACTAGAGTTTTTCACTCTCAGTGTGGGCTCTATTTTCTTTTTTCCTTGATCTGGGACTAGTTCAAACAAAAATATTCATCACTTTTAGTTATTTGTGACAGGCAAATACCAAAAAAAAAAAAGAACATGCTGAAGCTGCAAAATCTGCTTGAGGACTCAAGGCAAGGTACGAAAGGATGGTGCTAAGTATGCGATGGAGGGTGCTGTTACACTTCCGACAGTGAGCCTTTACCCTTGCCCCAGCTGCTTTTACCCTGAAGTTTCAGGTGCTTTCGTGTGATGGAGCCCACAAGGACCAAGTTCGAGGACAGAAAACTTGATGTAGCAGACTCAAGAGACAAGGCTTGCAGAAGCAGCGACCAGCAGCAAGGATCCCTGATGATTTCCTGCAGACAGAAGCATATTTAGCACCTCTTTCCAAAGTTACCAGTGCAGTCCTGCTCTGCACAGCACCAGACAGCCTCCAGCTTCTCTCCTGGCAGCTAACAGCCAGGGCCCTGGGGTCACCAGGGCACTGAGTGATGACTTCTTTTATTATACACATGCATATCATCTTGTGTTGACTACAGATCCCAGCTCAGAGACTGCACATGATAGGATAGTTTGCAAGGTCTCTACCAGCAAGTGACACCTGCTTTAGGGCACAGATGTTGGCATTTGCTTTTCAACACCTCCCTGTAACTTTACACACATGGCCTGGGTTTATTTTGAATCAACATATCACAGCATAAAGTTTATAGCTGTCCTCAGACCCACTTCCAGGAAAGGACTCTGACTGTGTCACCCCACACTGTCAACCACCTCTGCTTTGTAACTGTTGAGTTTGTTGTGCCTCAACTCATGCAGGAAAACTGTATGCTGGAAGAGTCAAAATTTTCCTGCTGTTCTCTTGTGAACACTAGGTACAATCCTTGCAAAACTCCCCAGTTATACAATTACCTTCCTCTTAGTAAGAAAGATTATGAAATATTTGATGGATAAATTATTTTTGGTTCAGATAGTGCCTACTCTTCCACTCCATCACCACTCTAATGAGTTTTTCAAATTAACTGACCATTATGGCTTTAAGGCTCTGCTCCATTTAGTTGAAATAGGTATAGGTCTACACCCATCTTTGAAGCCAAAGGAAAACACGTCAGAACTTCTAGAGCAGCCTGTCAATTGCCTGCCTGGGCAAGGAGGGTGCCAAGACAGAGTAAGATCATAGAATCATATAACGGTTTGGGTTGGAAGGGACCTTAAAGATCATGTAGTTCCAAGCCCGCAGCCATGAACAGGGAGATCTTCCACTGGACCAGACTGCCCAGAGCTCCATCCAGCCTGACCTTGAACACTGCCAGGGATGGGGCATCCACAACTTCCTTGGGCAACCTGTTCCAGTGCCTCACCACCCTCAGTGGCAGTAAAGAATTCCTTCCTACTATCTAATCTAAACCTACTGGTGTTCAGTTTGAAGCAATTCCCTCTTGTTCTGTCACTACATGCTCTTGTCAAAAGTCCATCTGCAAATTTGCTGAGGGTGCACTTGATCCCTCTGTGTGATTAATAAGGATATTAAACAGGACTGCTCAATATGTGGAGCCCTGAGGGTCACTGATGTCCATCGGGAGGAACTCTGAGCCACTGACCACTGCCCTCTGGATGCAAACACCCAGCCAGTTTCTTATCCATCTAACAGTCCACACATCAAACCAAGGCTGTATTTGATAAATGACATCTCTAGCCCTTTCCTTGTGCACTGATGTATCACCCTGTCCTTAAAGGCCACTAGAGTTGGTCAGGCAGGACTTGCCCTTGGTGTAGCCCTGCTGGCTGTCCCAAATCACCTCCCTGTCCTCCACGTGCCTTAGCACAGCTCCTAGGAGGGTCTGTTCTGGTCTTCCCAGGTACAGAGGTCAGGCTGACAGGCCAGTAGCTCCTGGGTGTCCTGACAGCTGTAGGCTTCTGCCCACCGCAGAGCTGCTATCTGCATGCTTCCACCACTGGCCTCTGGCTGCACATAAGGTCAAGCTTTCAGTTTGTGTTCTGAAGGGACAATGTATCTATTTTTAAGGACATTTGGTGTCAAAATATAGCATAAGCAAGTTGGCATTCCTGGGCCTCCCAGAGTGCCCATAGGTCATTGCAATACTTTGGGATATTGCAGAAAGTAGTGTAAAAACAAAGTCCACAGTCAAAAGTAAAGATACCTGTGTACCTCTAGCTTTCTTAGAAAAGAAGGAATGGAAGAGCAGAAAAAAAATTCCAAACAAACTCTCAGAATGACTGAAATTTATAAAAACCACCATTTTTAAAAAGTAAAGAAAGGTTACAGAGTGCGTGGTAATTTCAAAACAATGCATGATATTGTCATCTTATTCATTTCAATTTCAAAGCATGATACTGTCATCTTATTCATGTTCATGACTACTTAGGGTGATCATGCTTAAAGAGAACGTAGAACTAAAGAAAAGAAGCACCAGCAAGATAGAAACACATTGAAAAATAGGACCAGGCCCTTGCCTTGTGTATCCTGAAGTAGCCTACTTATCAGTTAGAGGGACTGGATTAACTCTCCCTTGGCTGCCTCATCAGCATTGCCAACATACCTATGCTCCTGGAAGAGGAGGGACATCCCTCTGAAGTCAACCTGGCATCAATTCAATCAGTGAGTGTGGCACTATGCACAACAAACCACAAGGATGAAGTTGTTGGTGTCAAGGCTCTACTCTGCAATGATTCAGGACATTTGATCTTCGAGTGGGGCAAACTGTGGCCAACGACAGAAACACCAACGAATGAAGATGTTTTTCATCAGCCCACAGACCCCAGTAGTCTTCCTGCAACACTTGCTGCATCTGTGTTCTCCCAGGCTGGCATGGAGAAATGGGAGGCCCAGCATCTGGTTCTCCACATTCATGCTGGGTTTCCATAGCTGTTTCCATAAACAGCCTGACCTTTATTTAGATAGTGCATATGTATTCTTCTCGAGCCCCATGTTTTCATCTCTGGCTACTCACTCCACCCCCCCTCACAGTGTATCACAGTCCTTTTCCCCACCATCTGCTGCAAGGAGCTCATTTGTCAAGTGAATAAGATCTTTAAGAATGTAGAGGAAAACACTCATCAACATCGCTTTCGTCCCACCGTGTTTTGTTGTAGAGGAGCCAGGGGCCAGCTCGCCATGAAGAATAATGGCTGTTTTCTTTAAATTAATTTTAAAATAAATGTTGGTCAAGGGCACAGTGCCCTCATGTCATTGAAAAAGGGCCCACCCTGGAAGGAAACCAGATATTTGAGGGTGCCACTTCTCCCAGCCAAAGGCAGCCACCTGTCTCGGGTGCTGCAGGTGCAGGGTACTGCTGGGGGAGGAGACAGTGCCAAACTGCTGCTGGTGTACATGACTTGAGCATAAAACAGAGAGAAGCAGTGCTGGGTGGGCCAGCAGCAGCTGACTGTGCTGGAGTGAACCACAGCCATTGCAGCACCTGGGCTTCCTACCAAGCCAGATCCTTGGCCTCACTTCCCAGCTCTACACCTGGACTACTGATTTTGAGATTCACTGAATAAAACGTGGCCTTCTTGACAATGGGGGAGCTGAGATGCTTCACAGAGTTAAAAGAGTTGAAAAACTCCCTGCCCTGAGGCAGGTCCCCAACATGAGAAGTACCTCAGGTGAGCACCTGCACACTGCAACAACATCACCTCCCTGGGTAGGATGTACAGCAGGGAGGTGAGGGCTCATTCTCCAGGTGCAAACCACTGGACAGAGATGCTTAGGTGGAGCTGAGCATTCACCTCATCACTGCCAACTCCTTGAAGCAGTGATTTTATTTTTTTGTTCTTTTTTCCCCCCAAACCCTTCTAGTGCCCAGTGCCATCCTGCAGCAGTGGCACCTCCTGCAGAGGTGACGCAGAAGGCTCAGAGACAGGCACTTCCTTGAGGAGTACAGCCCTAGGGCTGGCAGATGGCACCAGCAGAGACTGCATGGAGGAAAGAGAAGGACTGCAGTGCACAGAGCTCATCAGCAGGTGCCAGCTGGGTGATGCTCTGCTCTGGCCAAAGGGCAGCCAGAACTTCAGTCACACCACCATGGACTCTGAACGTTTAATGCTCTGTTGTTTAGAACTGATTATTTCAGACCTAGAAATCAGATCAATGCCCTTTTCAGGTTTTATGGTAAGTGTGAAATATGGTGGCAAATCTCACAGCTCTGAGTCAGCAGGGAATGGGTACAGCAAAAATGGAGAGAATTTATCATAGTGGTGGAAGGTGATATGTTCCTCCACACATAGAGTTTGGGGGACCCCATGCAGAAGGGAGACCTGGATGCTGTTTTGGCAGGAATAAGGAGCCAGCAAATCAGCTTCTACCTCATGCTGTGCCCCACTCCATGTCATCAGTGACAGCCATGCCATTGCCCAACACCATTAGAATCATAGAATTGTTTAGTTTGGAAAAGACCTCTAAAACCATTGAATCCAATGGTTAGCCCAGCACTGCCAAGTCCACCACTAATCCATGTCCCCAAGCAGCACATTTGCTTGTCTTTAAAATTTGGAGACGGGCTCTCCACCATGCAGTGTTGAGTGTGGCATGCACTGTATATTCTTTACCCTCCCCAGATCTGAAGAAGGATTATTCAGTCATTATTGTCGACGTCTGAATGTCGGAGAAGTTATACAGTAGGTCTGAGTCACAGAGACATGGTGAAAACAAGCTGGAGAATTTAGAATGCCAGCTGCTTCCTGATGCCAAATCAAAATTAATCAGGCTGCTTGATCACTATTGTGATTGCTAACAGGGAAGTGTATTGCCTTGGTTTCTTCCCTACTGTCCAATCTGCCCTGGGGTCATATAATTTACAGGTAATTAAGTTCAGCAAAGATTATTGAAAAACAGAAAAGGATGCCAAGCTAACTCACTTTCATTCATATGCCAATGAGGCTATAGTATAATTTTAGACTTATCTTTGGAAATCCCTCCTACAGACTCACGCTAAAGGGAATTTACCTGTGCCAGAACCTAAAGGGATCCCCATCACTTAGAAGGAATTGTGTCAGACTAAAAATCACTTAGGAAAATCACTTCTTGACTTCTTCAAGTAAAAGGCCATTCAAGTCTAATAACTCTTTACAGTTACAAATAACTCTTAAGTCTTTGCAGACATCTAACTCCTACAGAAGCTAAATAGGAGGGTGCAGTTTTGGGTCCAGGAAATATGTCTAGATAGGTCATTAGACGGAGAGAGAAGGAATATTCTTCTTTATGGTACTAATCAGGATAACACAGAGTTTGGGCTAATCTACACTGACATGCAAGAATTCTCTTCAAAGAGGTCATGATATGGTGTATCTATGGAGTGAAATTACCTGAGCATTTAGTGGCTTTCTGGCCAGCACCCCAAAAAGTTTTCAAAGTTAGAAGAGTTTCCTTAAGAAAAAAACACACACAAACAAACAAGCAAACAAACAAGCAAGCAAACAAACAAACAAAACCCACCTTATTCTTTTTCAGGAAAAAATTACTTCAAACTGTTTAAGAAACACAACCATGAATGTGCTCCTTGATTTTCAAGTTAGACAACTAGCTGAATTTTGTGTTATTGTAAAATCACTGATATATTTGTTCTGAAAATTCACTTTAAATATTCAAAAAACAGGTATAATAATGTTTTAAAAATAAAACAGTTAGCTCTGGTACTATTAAAGTTCACTACAGGGCATAACGGAAGAACATCAGAACTTCCATTTTTTTTCCATGAGAGTATAAATTATTCACACTTACAATAGAGGTCCATCTATCACAGTACCCTGTCTGCGGGCGGCTATTGACAGCTGTCAAGGGGAAACATTATTCCTTCTGAGCTTTTTACCCACAGTCCAGCCATGATTTCCTGAACCAGAGATCACACCCAGGCCATCAGGAAGCACACTGGAAACTTCTCATATCTTATTAGGGGATTAGAGTTTTTTTACCTTTTATGTATCTGGGCCATAAAACATCCTACGGCAACAAGTTCTGCTTATGTCCTGTGTGAAAAAGTACTGCATTGCCATTAATTTTATGTTGGCTTTGTTTTATCTTTTACAGTGGTTTCAGCAAGTTTGGTTCTTCAAGAGGTGCAGAACATTTTTCAAAACTAAAAATGTGTATTCTATATTCTTCTTAGTGACATCAAGATAAGGTAAAATAAATTAGAATATGGTCAACATGGGTTTCTTCCAATTTATTAGAAAGTTTTCTTCATTACTTTCACAATTCTTTTGTTTAATTGACCTTGTGCACAGAAAGACTACTGACTTGCTCCTTCTCAAGCTGTTTCTCATGGCCCAGTGCATTTGCACGGACCTCCTGTGCTGAGGTGAGTTGCACTTTCTGTGAATAAGAAGGTCCTTCAAGGGCCTAAAGTGCATCTCAAAACAAACAAACAAAAATTTTTAGACAAATAATTTCAGAAGGATGCCATGAAAACCCATTGAGTTAGACCAGATTCTGTTAAGGTCAGAATCTGACCTAAATTCCCCTAGGAAGCATGTCTCATCTTTAAAAATACAGTATGTTTATTCTCATTGCCTGCTACATCTTGCCAGTGTGTGGCATGAAGCCGCTGTGAGGGTTAGTACCAGGACAAAGCATGATTTTAAAATGTTCTGAACGTAATTGACTCAGTGGTCAGGTTTCCAGTCCTAATGCGCTGGCTGCTTCAAATTATATTGAGTTATGGTGGGGCCCCAAGTCCACATCAGAGGATAAAAGCATGCAAAACAGAATTGGGAAAATGGAGACAGTTTCTGTTCCTGCTTATGAACAAGCAGACAAATCAACAAATCAGAAATCAGCAGCTATTAGTTTATTAGCAATTCATGCAGTTTAAAAATAGCCACGGATGAGACTACTACCATCCTCCCCTCACAAAAAAGATTCAGCTAACTATGATGGCAGTAACAACACCGAGCCCAAGTGGTAAATTCCTAAGGCAGCTGTTAAACTGGAGCTGGAGAGGGAGTGAAAGGCAAGAGTTGGAGAGCGGAGAAAGAGGCTTACATATATTGCCAGCCCCAAATATTTAGACCTCATGAGTCAGAATCATAGGCTAACTTGAAAATGCTCATAAATTTGATGCTTTGTCTTACGGATTTTAGTCTGTAGCTTTCACAGGCAGCAGAGGGCCAACAAGCAAATGTTTCCTTAATGAATTTGGGAACCTACCTCATTGCACATCCAAGAAAGCTTTGGGAGAAAGAAGTAAATGCCAAAAGCTGAAAATATGTCCTGTTATGAATGGGCAATAATTGTCATATCAAAATAGGAGAGGTCCCACCACTGACTGGCACGGAAAAGAGGGTAAAACCTGTATAAACCTTTCCTCCATCCCAGTTAAATGCCTTTCTGGAGTTGCAGTGTTTCCTTGAGACATGGCATCAGGCCAAGGGGTCACAGAGATGAGAGCGGTGCTCTGACACCTCTCACTTCAGAGTTGTGAGCTGTCCTGGGGGAAAGCAGCGATGACCAGGCTGGCTGTATGTGAGATCAGTGGCACAGACATGCCTACGTGGTGCTGCACCACAGCTAACAACACTCTGATCTCCCCAAACACCTCTGCTGAGTGTGAGAACTTCGCCTGGCCCACAGCGCATTGCTCTACACAGAGTGGAGGTACTGCTGGGAATGAACCAGCCTGGAGATCTTGAAGTAAAATATTTAACTATATAATTTATATATTACATTTAACTATAATGCACTTAGCTGTGCATTTTGCTTGACTGTAGCTTTCGATTGCATTTTTCAGCGTCGTGTTCAGTGAAAACCAGCAGGTTTCCCCTGTTCATTTGCTATGGGTCCTGAGGCTGAGCTACCAACCTTGCTGCAGGGCCAGGGAGAGGAGGGAGAGGAAAAATTATTAACTATATTAACCCTATATTAACTCTAGTATAACCTATTTAGGGAATTCAAACTATTGTTATGTCTTTTGACTACTGAATTGCCACTTTTACAGATAAAATACTGGCTTGAACAGGAAGATGAACATCTGTTAAAGAGAAGAATGCAAACTTATTTAAGATCCTCTGGATAGCCCTATTCTAGAAATGTTATTATTTTTATTAGTAAATTACATGACATTTCCACAACCTCTGGACAACATCTACTGAAGTCAAATCTTTGAAGCACTGAGGCTTTCCTATTTCAAAGTTGTTCCAGTGTACTCTTCCAGATGGACTGTAAAGTCAAACAAACCCTAGCCTAAACCTCCTGTTGCAGACCTGATTTTCAACTATTAAAATGTGGCAAAGTGGTACAGGCATTACACCAAGTGAAAAAAATACCATAACCGAAATCCCAAACTCTTTATCTTGAGTACCTTTACTGAGGCCTGTTCCTAAGGACTTTCAGCATATAAAAATTTTTCCAAGCTTTGAGAGTCTGTTGGAATTCTGGAAGTTACAGTGGTGGTTCAGTTAAAGCTTTCAGGGCCATTTGCAATTTTAAATTTTTCTTTGGAGTGTGCTACTCCCTTGGTGCAAAAACGTGCCATTCCTAGTAATAGTACGTGAGCAGCGTGTTCACACAAGGAAGTAATATACCCCCTAGTGACTGGATCAGAAAGAGTCTATCCAGCAGACCCAAGTTTGCCCATTCGATGTTGCAAATCGCTTTTTCATGTTTGCAAGATGCTGTTTGGGGGTGGACATTTCTTCCTGGGGTGCTGCTGAGTGCCCTGAGGGTCCAGCCCCAGCTGAGGAAGGAGCCAGGCAGGTGCAGAAGGAGGCGTTCCTGTTGTTTGTGTGCACTCCTCCACACCATACAGTGTCACACTGCACAGACTGAGCACAGCCCTCTCACACCGGAAAATCAACAGTGCCTCAGCAGTAACCTAAGGTTTTCAAGCTGTGGTAGACTAATTACAGCCTTCCCCCATTTGAGACACCCCCCCTGAAGTCACAGCGCATCCAGCACTCACGGCCCTTAACCATGCAGGCAGCAGTGATGCTGAGTGGCACACCATGTTGGCCGTACGCACTCGTGAACAAGCCCTGATCATCCCTGCTTGGGTCCTCATGCCACAGTAAAGCTATCACAGGCTAGAAGGCAGCGAGACAGCAGGCACAATGTCTGCACACAGCACAAGCAAAATCTCTGACTTATTTATGGATGAACAGGGATAAAGCCAAGAAATTACATACGTGTAACATAAACATGCACACCTATGTACCCACCCAACCAAACTGCCAGTTATCTCACTCTTCTGACTGTTTCAACTTCCTAGCCAAGCAGTGCCTTTCCCAACATCTCTCCTATCTCTTGTTTACTCTGCAGTATATCTCCACCTGTACCTTGAAAATTTTTATGTGCTTCTTTCTAAATAGAGACAGAAAAGTAAAATCCCCTGTTCCCTGAAAAGGGAATGGTCTGAACTTATTCCTTGCCAAATCATCAGTCCCAGGGAGCCGCAAGAACATTCCCATTCACAGGTTTTCATATGCCGAAGTACATTCAGTTTATCACTGGTTTAATGCTTAAAAAATGCAATGGGCTGGAGTCCACCTGCTGCAGCAGAGCAGGTGGGAATTTAATCTTTTACAGTGATGTCCTGTATGGAAAGAAGTCCTTGACTAGCAACTAGAAGTTTGCTTGTTCACAGCTGGTCCGGAGGTATTTAACACCCAGAATCTGGTACCTGAGAAGGACAGTAGTTCAGATGTTTGTGACCACAGGTGGGTCTAACGGCAGCACAGCAGCTGCACAAGGAAAATAAGATGCATGGACAGCAGCATGGACAGGACTTTCTGGATGCCAGGACTAGCAGCTGCCTCAGGCAGCTAAGCCATAAGAAGATGGAAACTAATGCAACATTTTGCCAGCTGTGCTAACCACCTGTATGGCTGATGGTCAGGAAGCTGAGACCACCAAGGGCACAAAGCAGTTCACCATCACCTTCAGAACCCACTCCAGGCACCTCAATGTCACAGACAGGATGGAAGGCATCGATAGTGAGGAACTCTGCACATGGGAGGCACAGGTGTACCCTGATGCTGTCCATTTAGCCTGTACTCTGCTAAAACCACCACTTAAAGAGTAGCCAGATCCTTGCATGCAGTGGTAAAACTATTAAGCATTTCGGTTTTGTTTTTTGCTCAAGAATCTGTGTAGGTACTCAGGTAGTCTTCAAAGGTGAGAGAAGACCACCTGAGGGATGTCTGAACAAAAAAGGGGCCTGAACAGCTTCCACCCGCCCAATATTAGAGCAACCAGGGAGGTGTCTGTTGGCACAGCAAGGCCAAAGAGGGATCTAATGCTGCTCTACATCTGTTCCCCACTCACTGTAAAGAACATAAGGAAAGGCAGTCCAGTTGACAGAAAGTTTCCACAGTAATATAATGGGTGCTGCTGGGAAAAGCTTTTTATTCCCTAAGCACAAAAAAATTACATAGATCTGTGGCTCAGATTGCCTGTTCTTGTTGCTGTCTTTGAAGTGGGTTTGGGTTTTTTGGAAGGAATAATCTGTCTTGTTGTAGATAGAATGTTTTTTTAAACAGGAATGGAAGAAGTACATCCAGGTCCTCACATATTGTTTATTCCAAATTCCATCGAGCTGTCACTTTCCACATGTGCTGCTCTGTATTTTGTGGCCCACATATTCCAGAAGAATTTTCAGAGGCAAGTGGCACAGACTATACAAACCTGCATGAACTCTCTTGGAAACCTGATCTCCTCCCTGACCATCTGAAATGGCAGCAAAGCAGTTCTGAATGTTCAGCCCAAACAAGGGTTGAGAGAGAAAGGAGAAACAAGGATCAGCTCCCCAAATGCATTAGCTGTAACATGCATTTAGCAGAGATAATCCTAACCCAACATCTGTGCACTATTTTGGGCCACTGGAACCTGGGCTTCTTCATGATGTCTGCGCTTTGGTCAGCCTGCAAGGGAAGTAAAGTGGCTTGTCACTGGCAGATCCTAATCTTCCGAATACTGGTGGTAACCACTTGCCTAGCCTCTCAAGAGAAGGATTGATAGCCACATTCAGGAACCCTTGAGAAAGGCAGAAAACAATGTCATATGATGCCGATGATCAGACCATCTTGGGTATTGCCAGTCAAATTCCCTACAGTTGCCAATATTCCATCTGGAGACTTTCATTTGAAAGAATGCCCTGCTTTCCTACAATCTGTCCCAGAGTGGGGCTTCACAGCGTTATGCCTGTTCAGCAGACTGGCTTATCTCAACCAGTCTTATTATCAGACAGTGCAGTTTACAATAATAACGAGACAGCAGTTAACCCAATTTGACATATCTTGTGGCAGTCACAAGAGACAAGCTTCTCCAGGACAGAGAAGGCTTTAAAACAAGTTGCCCTTGTTTGGTGAGAGCTGCAGCTCCTTTTTCAAAGCCTGAATGTTCTGTCAAGGGGACAGGATTCATAAAACACATTGAGCCATGAAAGGAGCAAAGATTCCCTTTCAAGTGAAAAGAAAACAACTCATGATACTAACAGTGACTTTTTTTCCCCTCTTTTTTTACTTTTTTTTTCAGGAGAGTACATAGTGCACTGCACAGATGAAATGGAGCAAGATTCCACAGAAAGGATAAACAGGGAGATCTTTAACTCCCAGAATGGGCTGCTCCATCAGAGGTGAAAAGTTAAATGCACCCTGCAGCAATCATTCAACTTGTAAAGATTAAAATTAATGCCTTGGCAAGATACTTTTGGGAGTATTATGGAGAGTGATTAATGCAGTCTTCTTTAGCCATCATTACCTCCCCCACCCACACCCCAAAACTTGATCATCTGCATTTCTTCCTTTTATTTTTATTATTTTAAGATTGCTATCACTATACTGATTTGACTGCAGCTCCTGACCAGAGAAAGAGCACAGCCATCATGCCCGTGTTCAGACAGACCTGCCAGCTGTGCAGTAATGGATCAGCATGAGCAGAAAGGAGAGGACTGGAGTCAGGACGTGTTGTGCAATTAAAGTAACCATCTACTCAAGACAAAAGCAAGTTTCACAGGCTTGCTTTTCTTTCTTGTACTCTTGTTAGAATACGTGGAACATACTCACAATATGGGAAGGTTTGTGGCTGCTTGCTGCTTTAAAATAAAGTGTACTTCTTTCCTAGGAAAAATCATTCCGACGTGGTCAGCAAGAGGTAATCACATGAGTGATAGGCATTGTCTATGGGATCACATGGGCCATTTCACAGTGGCTTTCTGCTTAGGAAACTGCCTCAAGAACTTCATGCATACAGCCAAAACCTGTAGTGTCCCAGCATTTTGAGAGTGCCTGGTAGTTTCAAAGGAGTAAAAAAAAGGCTTTGGTGGCCCATCCAAGACAGATCTGTACCCTGACTGGAGAGGTGGGCACTAGAGTAGGACAGAAGGTTCTGGAAAAAAGAACTTAAGTATGTGATCATACCCCAAAAATGAAGGTTTCCAGGGATTCCATGGGACATCAATAAAGTTGTAGAATCATAGAATTGTTTAGCTTGGAAAAGATCCATGAGATCATCAAGTCCACCTCTTAAACCAGCACTGCCAAGTCCACCCCTTGACCACATCCCTAAGCGCCACACTTACATGTCTTTTAAATACCTCCAGGGATGGTGACCCAGCCACTTCCGTGGGCAACCTGTTTTTCCTAATATCCAATGAGAACCTCTGCTGAAGCTTGAGGCCATTTCCTCTTGTCCTGGCACTGGTTGCCTAGGAGAAGCAGGCANATGCATACAGCCAAAACCTGTAGTGTCCCAGCATTTTGAGAGTGCCTGGTAGTTTCAAAGGAGTAAAAAAAAGGCTTTGGTGGCCCATCCAAGACAGATCTGTACCCTGACTGGAGAGGTGGGCACTAGAGTAGGACAGAAGGTTCTGGAAAAAAGAACTTAAGTATGTGATCATACCCCAAAAATGAAGGTTTCCAGGGATTCCATGGGACATCAATAAAGTTGTAGAATCATAGAATTGTTTAGCTTGGAAAAGATCCATGAGATCATCAAGTCCACCTCTTAAACCAGCACTGCCAAGTCCACCCCTTGACCACATCCCTAAGCGCCACACTTACATGTCTTTTAAATACCTCCAGGGATGGTGACCCAGCCACTTCCGTGGGCAACCTGTTTTTCCTAATATCCAATGAGAACCTCTGCTGAAGCTTGAGGCCATTTCCTCTTGTCCTGGCACTGGTTGCCTAGGAGAAGCAGGCAATCCCCACCCAGCTACACCCTCCTTTCAGGCAGTTGTAGAGAGTGATAAGGTCTCCCTCAAGCCTTCTTTTCTCCAGGCTAAACACCCCCAGCTCCCACAGCTGCTTCTCATAGAGTTTGTCCTCCAGACACTTCACCAGTTCCGCTGCCCTTCTCTGTCCCACCTGAATGTAGTTTTTGTGATGAGGGGCCCAGAACTGCACACAGGACTCAAGATGTGGCCTCACCAGTGCCGAATACAGGGGGACAATTCCTGCCCTGGTCCTTCTGGCTACACTATTGCTAGTACATGCCAGGATGCCACTGACCATCTTGGTCAACTGGGATCCTTAGGCAAAACACCTACAGTGTCTAATGGGTAAATGGCATTTGGTTTGCAACCAGTTCTTGTGTCTGTCTTGAACACTTCCCAGAAGAATGCAAACCAGAAATATCCTCACAGAGCCTCATCAACCCTTCCTGCTGTGGGAGCCAAGCACGCTCCTTACTGGCCACCTGCAGACGACCTAGGCTATGTCTGCACAGTTTCGTTTGCCCCTACATCCACTGCCAGGCTCTGTGCTGCTCGGAGGAAACCTTCAGCTTCCCCTTCAGAAAACCCTCCTGTGCCAGTGAGGTGGTGTTTAGCAGAGGGCAGGTGCCCTCTCACAACCTTTAGTGGGGCTGTAAGTTTGCTGAGCCCATGATGTCCATGTACATAGGCAGGCCAGTCTGGCTTTGGAGAAAAATCATCAGCATAAATATTACATACCCTCCCTAGGCATATGGCAATTTTCTACCTATAACATCAAAAAAGAGGCTCTTGTTTCAGTTACTATTAACTTTAAATTTAGCCCTTTGTTGCTTCATCAACACAAAATCACTGGGTTGTATATTTGACTTACTCAGATCCATTCAATCCCACTGGTATCAACAGAAATGTATGGGTATGAATCAGCTGCACAGGACTGGGTAATAATTTCTGTATACTCAGACTTAAAGTCTTGTTCTTCGTGTTGTTAATGTCTCAGAAAGGATTTTGGTGACTCTTGTTACAGGGTTTCATGCTTTATCTAGTTATAATGTTTTAGGACCAAAAAATCCGCCCAACTTTACAACAATCTGAACAAAATATTCATTACCCTATTGATAAATCTGCTTAATACAGTATGTTGTTCTGTCCTTAGTCCAGCCAAGACATCTGTTTTCTTGGCTTTACGGTACTTAGCACAACGAATCATTTGCCTCCAGTCATTTGCTGTCCCGGTGTGTTGTGCTGCCTAACTCTTAGGAAAATTCCACCCAATCTCCTCCAGATAATCCAGCCGTGCTGCACTCCTTGCTCCCACAGCAACAGCAGTGGGATCTGCCTACCTCCTTCTCTGGCAGCACAAACCCCCAAGACCTGTAGTTACAAAGTCCCCCCTCTTGCCTGCACAAATTGCTCCTTCCCAGACACATGAAGCCTGTTTTGAAATGCCTTCGTGGGGCTCTTCTGGTCCCTATAGCTATGTTGGGATTAATAAAGGAAAATAATGAATAAATAAAAACAATGAATAAATTTTGTCCTTCTCCAGTCCTCATGGCACAGCTTAGAGATGCCTGTATCTACAAAACAACATGGTTCAATTTGAATCCACTTTCGGGAACAGCTCAAACTACACCCTGGGGCATGCCCCAGGACTGTGCTCACTGTAGAAAAGACTCACAGACACATAAGGTGTAGGGGCCCTATCCTTCCCGGATTTTCTCGTCCATGAAAGGTAGCATCTGACGGGATGTAGCCAGTGTACATCTTGGCAGTCCCTGCTGCCTGCAGACAGGGTGGCTGGCTGAGGGCTGTCTCAGCGAGGTAGACATCCTGGACCAGGACAAGGTGGGAGAGCCTGGCCAAGACGCATTTGCATGCATGGCTGGCTTTCTCCCGCATATTAAGTCCCATAAAAGATGTCTTTGTTTAAATCATCTAAAGCTATTCAGTAGAGTGTCAATGGGTGATGAAGTAGTGACCTATGGGTCTGGAAAATTACTTTTTGCAGGTTTCATGGTGGGCCAGGATTGAACTGTGACTCTAGGTGCTGGGAACAGCAGTGCTATGGGGCCAGAGCAGGAAAATCCTTCTGGCATGGGGAACTACCTTGTCTACCCGTGGGGATTCACAGGAGTTTTCTGTGCATGCTTAAAGCACAGGCAGGTGAGGTACAAAGCAAAGGTAACCCAGGGCTGAGAGTAGACTTCTGGTGGGGATGGCATAGGGGCTTGCAGCCTAGGCTCTACCCTGAGGAAAGGCTCCCTTTCCCCTGACACCTCTCCACATGGTTGTGGGGAAAGGCCAGGATTGCCCCAGCTGAAGGACACCTACCCTGTATCCATTCCCAAAAATCCCCTGCCATTCATGAGTGAGAGAGGCAAGAGGATCTACCAAAGACTAAGTTTGGAACCCAAAGCCAGTTACATGCATACCTACCCCAGATAGATAAATGTCCTCCTGCTCAGTCTCCCTGCCCTGAGTTTGCATCCCCCAGGAATCCCGCAACTGTAACACCACTATCCTCTGGTTTGCAAGCCTTCTTAGAAAAACACCAGAGCAGGAGACACACGTTTCAGAGGGAGCATGGCAGGACACAAGCAGTGCCCTGCCAGGAGAGGGGCTGCTGTGTCCCCTGAGCTGGGACTTGTCAGGAGAAGCCCATCCCAAAACAGCTGCAGACACTCCGTGAACTCCTTTTCCCCTGACCACAGAGGCAATAATTTCAGTTTTCCGTAGCAGAGGTTTTTAGAGATCTTAACTATAAGCTCCTGGGGAGTTCCCAGCTGTATGTTAGGCTGATCACAGGGCAAGATGCTATTTATATCTATGGTATTAAGTGCTAGTGAGGAAAAAGGGTAAAACGTTACAGCACTGCTTGAACAGCCTTCTCCTATCAGCTGGCCTTGGGCAAATCTGGCAAAATCAACCTTTGGGCATCCATTATGTATTCAAGGACCTGAAAATAAAGAGGGAGTCTCAGAAACAATAGCTCTTTGACAGGACTGCTGCTGCTTTCTGGCTCTAGCTGCTTGTGTCAGGAACTTAAAACTCTGTGACAGACAGAAAATAGCAAATACCTGATGACAAAGGAAAACAGTAAATCAAAGAGTTCTGAGGTTTTTCTCAATATATTTGGGGAGTTTAATTCATTAAGTGGTAAAAATAGATAGCTCAGTATCTAAAATGGTATGAAGGTTTGGAGCAGCACAAATCAGAAGTTGGAGTGGAAAATAAACTGAACGTTTTTACACTTAAAACCAGCCTGAACTTCAGGCAAATGTTCTCTTCTGCTTTAGAAAAGCCAGTTCGGCCATTGCTCTGAGGCAAACTGGAGCACTTTGGATAACTTGTGCTTTAAGCAGTTAAGTGGCAATAGCTACCCAGAGTTAGTTACCCAGAGACCGTTCCATTTTGATCTATTTATTATGGAATTTAAACATTTCTCTGTAGGAAGAGATGAGAAAGAACAGTCTGCGTCTCTGGGGACAAATTCTGGTCTATTCAACCTGTGCTGCTAAAGGAAGGGGATGTCTGACCAAAGAGACATGACAATTTACCAGTTGCCCCAGGTCTCCTGACTGCCCTTGCCTGTTGGGAAAGTTCTTTGGCTCCCAAGTGGTTGCACAAGTGTTGTGCACTGCATGAGGAGGTGCTCTGTTATTTACTGAACAGTCAAATGAACAATCACATAAAACCCCTGTGAATACTCAGAGCAAAAAAAAAAGTGAGATTTTTGCCTGTGGACAGAGCAGCCCTTCCACTTCAAACCACTGGCTTGACAGTTGGGGTTTTTTTGTCTTTTCCCAATAATTCTTGCATATTTAAGCCATGATGGGACTTGCTGAATTCATCTGTGGCAAGGCATTCACTTCTCCCAATTAAACTTCATAGAAAACACATGTAAATCTTGCTATTAAACATTTCAAAAGCACTAATAATTCCTTGTTTGGTCAGTTCCCTTCCTTCAATTAAAATGTGTTTAGTGCTCAGCCACTGCCCTGCCCTAGGCTGTGGACATCAGGGAGCAAATCTGTTTTACTCTTTCCCATTTAAACTAGAAATTTTTAGACAGTGTCCAGTTTACCAAAAACTATATTTCTAGAGTGTTTTATGTAGGAGCAAAGACTGGGAAAAACTCTTCTGTCCTGAAGAATATAGTCCATCAGAGAGTGTTACTACATAAGCCCTTTCAAAAAGAGACTTTCCCTCTAAGTTCCTGCTGACAGGCTACTCCAGACCAGTACAAATTGGAACCTTGACATTAAGAGGTAAAAGAGAAGGTACAAAAATATTGTAGAATAGTATTGCTACTGCTTAAAGCAAACTAATGTTCCCAGTCAGCTTCCCAGGTCACCAATTTAATTCTCCCAGCTCAGTAGGAGCTGGATATTGCAAAGTGATTAGTCCAAATGCTTAACCTCAATTCTGGATGCTACAGACTGCTTCTAAGAGGAAGCAAAATTGACATTTTTTCAAGACTTTGTCTAGCACAGTATGACTTTTCTTATGAAGCAGTGACAGATGTCCTACCTCCCCCACTGCTATGGGGCACTTCCCCACTCATCTCTCTAAGCCTTTTGCTATCCAAAACTGGTAAAAAATGTACCATTGCTTGGCCTTTTCCTTCATCTGACACTCCCTTGGTTCTATGGGTAGCACCAACCAGATCAACTGTCATTTAAATTGAGTGGAATTGCACTCTTCTCTCATTTCCGCCTTAGATATGATAACTGCCATCTTCAGTGGAGTACATAATTGCTCATATATGTAAGAAATACTAAAAGGCTCACCCCTTTTTCAGCATAAGTACATTAAATCTCATAAACTCCAAATATCCATACCTCTCTGTGTCATCCTTCAGCTGAAATATTTCACCACAAATAGTACCAAACCATGCGATTTTTTCCCATTCCTTACCCAGATATTAAATGGCAAAAGACTGCTCTTTGTCCTGTGGCCAGTGATTTGCTTCCATGTAGCACTCTTTCAGTCTTACCAAAAGGTCGCTGACAACCTAAGCAAACAATTATTTTTATGACTGTCTATTCTAGCAAGCCTCAACACCTTTCAAAGTGCTCGTTTGGTCAGGTGCATTGGGCTGCACAGACCACAATGCAAGTGAAGTTTTGGTGGTTTCTCTGTAGATACACTATCCCAGTCCACGGGACTGCCTGCTGTACCCCACTGCCTCAGTTTGCTCTCTCCTCAGTAGAAAGCCATGCATTCACCTATCCTTATTTATAAGAACATAGCCTGAGAGGGTGCTGTCAGAATAAAAGGTTTTAAAAATAATTTACAGCTGTTCTGGAGTCCTCTTACAAAGTAACATAAGTTAATATGAGAATTATGTCTTGCTTTAAGTCTATCATATATTTCATTTATTTTAGGGTTGCTGAATGAGTACTGTCTGCCCTAGAGGAAGCCTCTAAAGGAGATCTGGAGGATTTACCATCCACTGCATTTTTCAAGTAGCCCTGTGACACATCACCTGGTATCAGTCATCTGATCTCCTGTAAAAGAGGCCTAAAAGATGTCTTTCCATATTGCCTTCCTCAGTTTACCATGATACATACCATGAAGCTCCCACTTTTGTTTTGCTATGCTTCTTAAATAGTCATCTTGGCAAGGGCAACACAGTCCCTCTTGCTTCTTAGGACTTGTAGCTATTATTTACCCTAATATCTCTGGCTCTCTAAAACTCATATCTTTACCTTTCAGTTTCTCCTTTATGTCTAATGTGGCAATGTCTGCTTCATTCCAAGGTAATTGCTGTACTGGGATGTGTGTTTGTTGGTAAATGTGAAGGACATTTGAGGGGAAAATGGCAGTTTGAGACTTAATAAAACTTTGGGTTGCTGCTTGATCATGCAAATTTTGCCCAGAATCTGCAGGGCAGTTGTGGGGGCTCTGGAANCCTTCCAACTCAAACCACTCTACGATTCTATGAAAAGAAAGCCATATACACAGTACAGGATGGTGTCAGTATATCCCTCTGTTTTCACTTGAATAGTCAAGGTCCAGTTTGAGGATGAAGATGAGAGAGGCTGAACTCTGGAGGAATAGGAGACATAAAACCAGTTAACAGGTGTGCCTATATATTGCATATTCTCATCCTCCCCATACGAGAGAAAAGCAAATTGAAGAGGTACCTTTTCTAATACATGCTTCTCACATTCCCAACTCAGAGTGAGATGCTACTGGAGTGCCAGACATAGGATGGGGGGCTGATGTGCAGACAGAATCATTCTATAAATTGGAGCAATTCAAAACCCACAAATCATCGTGACAAGCAAAGGATTTAACCCTGATTATTAGTGGAGACTAGAAACCAAATGTCAAAGCCAAGGACATACAGCCCCATTCGGGGCTGGAGATTTTCCAGCTGATTGTAAAAGCAAAGAAAATATGGTGCAATCCAGGCCTCCAGATGGAGAATGGGGTTAATCCACTAGAAAAAAGGTACATAAGTATCCAAAATCAGGAAAAGGAGAAATCAGATTTCTCCTGTCCAATCAGAATAGAGAATAAAAGATACAGAATTAAAATCTGAAGCCTCATACGGCCTATTTCGGGTATATCGTATATGGAGCAATTTTGTTGCTGGTTTCCACCGACTTTAATACTCTAATAATTTAGTGAAATGGAGAGCTGTTGCAGAAGAGTATCCTGTTATAAGGTGGCAGCTGCAGCACGAACTGCTACTGATCCTGTCCACTGGCGCTGAGGCCATATGCTACTGGAGATTTCTGTTTCTGGCAGTGTCCCTGTGCTCTGCCTCCGCTACCCATGGCCTCCTTGCTGCACACAGTTTAGCATCAGGCAGTGTGTCAGCAGCATGAGGAACAGACTGGTGTCCACAGAAAGACTGAAAACGGGAACAGGGGCCTTTAGATCACGAGCAGCTGCTATATGAGCTTGTATAACAGCTTGAGAGAAAAATCAAGAGCAAATTAAAGAAGGCTTATTTTTTCACTAAAATCATAAATAGGCAAATGGGCCACTTCTTAATAGCTCAGCTGTGCACACCCTTATGCGTGCTCTCCCACAGACACGCACAGTTTCATGTGTGGTGTAATGGAATGCCTCTGCCAATGAGCCAGGAGTGCAAATTAATCTGCTTTGATGGCAAAACTACAATTACATTAGGAACAAAATCAAATAGAGAGAAAAAAAATCAGGCTATTGTCATAAAATGATGGCCTGTGCTATTATTTGAATAGAAGACCACCAAAACAAAAGCCAGTTGCTCCAGAAAATCGTTTTAGTGATTTAGTATATAGTATTTTTCCAAGTCAATACTGAAATCCTACTCCAGCAGATGATTAGGAAGAGCTATGCTGTTAGAGGCTCTGTAAAAGAAAGTGCGCTTTAAAAGGTCCCATGGCACCTTATGTGAGACTAAGAGACATTAATCAAAGTGTCCAAAACAAAATCTGTAACTTGACTATTATATTCAGAAAATGCTTAGAGTTCTCTGCCATTTCTCATCTTTATTTTCTTTCCTGAATTATTGGGTGCTATTGCTGTGCTCTGCTCAGCACTTTCCCAGGTTTCAACCTGCAAGTGGCTGCATTCATTAGTGAAAGAAAGCACATTAAAGCGTGCCTTCCAAGTACTAAGGGGTGACTTACACAGATATTCCAAGCATTACTTTTATTCCACAAGACTGGGGACACTTACATCAACTAGAAAAGCTACTTTTCCAAGCCTTATCAAGTTTATGCAAAATGCTATTGGAATTCAATCTGTATTCATCTTCTTACAAAGTCTCAGATCCTAACTCAGCAAAGCACTTCAAACAGGTTAATGATTGCACTGATTTTAACCCATAAGTAAAATTAACACTGTACTTCATTAGTTGGCTACATCAGCACTTTATTTGTCTGACCTCCATCTAAAAGTGCTCCAGAGAAGTCACTGGAATCTTTAAATGACTAATGTTACTCTGACTAAAGGCTGAAAACTTCATTTGTCCCACTTATTCATTAGAGACTCTCAAAAATTCCAGCCTCAACATGGTCATTGCATGACTTGACTATAGCAATGCCAAAATTTTACTCCAGTGTTCAAGTTCCACTGTGCCTGGGTGTTCCCTCTTGATTTGTAATACTGCCCATGTAATTACCTGCAATGCAGAGGATAAAATCCAAACTTTCTCAGGCACCTTTGCGCAGACCCGTGTTCCGTAGATGTTGTAACCCACTGAAATAGCGTATTGTCAGTAAAAATAGTGTTTGAACAAACCTGCATTTTTGGACCTGTGTCATTCTCTCAGGCCCCCTTTAATCTCACTTTTAAGGGTTATAAGGAAGCCTGTGACATTCCACAAGGGCTTGCAGTGGCAACAGGAAGTTTGTACGAAGTGTAAGTGTTAATGTAGTTCCCATTGCATAATCCTGGGAGAGCAGTTTAGGAGGGAATAGAGTTTTATCCTTTTTCCAAGCTCGTGACTGCTTATTTGGCACAGGTGCATTCCCCTCTGAGGTGTCAGTGATGTTTGACTTAATTGTCTGCCTTGCAAGGGTTCAACATGCTTTCTCACCTGCTGCACTTAATCTTGGCAGGAACACCCCATAAACAGACGAACAGGAAGTTTTGCATTGCAAAGGACATTAAAGATCATCTAGTTCCAACCCCTCCCGTGAGCAGGGACGCCTTTCACTAGACCACATTGCTCAAAGCCCCATCCAGACTGGCTCTGAACAACTGTGGGGATAAGAAATTATACCCAAAGCCCATTTATTATTCTTTATATCTTCACTGAAGCTTTCCTTTGTGAGGCTGAAGAGAAAACCGAGCTCTTTGGCCCCACTGTGCAGCTCCTGCAGCTGCCCAGAGCGGCTGTGCTGCCCCGGCACTCGCGCCGGTCTCTGCCCTGTCTCCAGCTGCATCCTCCTCTGGGTCTCCGCTCTGTCTCTGCTTTGACTGGGGCTTCCTCGGCACTTGCACCATGTGCTGGGCAGCGCAGTCCTGCTCGGTGCCTCTGTTCGGGTGCTCACGGAGCATCTGTGCCTGCAGTGTCCTGGTGCCAGGAGGAGAGTCAGGCCCGTGCCTCTCGGAGCTGGCCCCCGGGCCGGGGAGAGCGTGTTCCCTCAGCGCGGCTGCTGCAAGGGGGCTCGGCAGGGAGGGCACGCAGCCCCCACGCTCTGAGGAGAAGCTCTTGCTTGCCAATTACACCACGCTCTGTGTTCCCGGTGACACGCCGCCTCGGTTTATGGACAGGGCATGGCTAACACGGCGCCTCGCAAAGCCAGGCCCAGCCAGTGCCGGCCCTGGCTGCGGGAACAGGAGTTGCCTGGGCGGGTTCCAGACCCCCGCTGCCAGTGCGGAGCCTGGAAGCAATGCCAGGCAAGGCCGGCTGGCCGGCAGTGCTGCCGTGCACCTGAGCTCAGCGGGCTCACTGCGAACTCGGTCACAGACAGCATCGCCTGGTCCCCACCGCGGCCGGGGCCTGGAGGAGCCAGGGAGGCTTTGCTGCTGCGCTGGGGACACGGCGCTGGTGGCCGCCCCTGCGGCAAATGACACTCTCAAGCACCACTGCCACATCCTCCGTCTCCTTCCCACCCAGCGTGTCTCCCCAGCTCAGTTCGTGCACTTCACGGCCAGAGCTGCTCCAGACCACAGGTGGCTGCAGCCACGGGGCAGGACACGGCGCTTGGCTGCTCCGCACTGGCACCCCAGGCACAGGGCAGGGGGCTGGGAAGGGACAAAGAGAAAGGGAAGTGTGGCTGCTCCCCAAATGAAGTGCAGAAACAGCAACACAATTACCATGCGTGCGACAATCATTTCATGGCCCCAAAGCTGTAACCACACTGCTGTTTTGAAAAAGAGAACATAAATGGAAGATCAATTCCTGATTTATCACGGAAGGGAATTAGATCTATTCCTTAGTTATAGTGGCTCATGAGGTCATCATGGCTTATGCCATATTCTCAATTTTTGTCTTCCTTGAAGAGATGCTATATTGCAAACGAAGTGTCTAAAGTGCAGAATTTTATGTGATTATGACTGTGCAGTTTTCCTGACAGAGACATAAATTTAACCTTTTTTCCCTTAGTCCTTCCAGAATAGTGTTGCTGGTGCACCTTCCTCCCTCTCCATCCCCTCCCTCCACCCAACCTCCAATGGACTTAAACTACAGGAGGGGCTTTTTACTGCTCTAATCACCCCTCATTTGTGCTGGAAGTAGGTCCTAGTCAAGGCTGCTTTACATCAGGCCAAGCAGAGGTCACGCTCCTCAGAAGATCAAGCAAAGCATGGCTTACATTTCCTTGGTGCTGTCAGCTTTCTGAATATTCTGAGTTGGATTCCCCTGGCCACATGCAACTATCCTGTTTTTTAAAATTTTGGAATTGCTAATGCTTTTGCTTTCAAAAGGAGAGGACAAACCTAAGCCCCACCTCAGCATAGCTCGACGTTGACGTAAAATACAAGGCGTGGTGTAACCAACAGCTGAACACCAACTGGAACTGGCCAACAATGAGCATGGTGATGGTGCCCATCACGTGCACATGGACACCTTGCTCGTGCCCTCTGAAGTAATTGATTCCATGCACAAATCAGGAGAACAATTGCTACAGAAAATTTCATTGTCGAAGAAACAAAACAGGGCTGGGGAGAGCCAGGGGCCCACGGGTCAGGGCAGGGAGAAGCTGGAATCTCAACACCTTGTGCATTGTCCCAGTTTCATCCCTGTAAAAGTGAGAAGCAGAGCTGGAAAACTGAGGGCCTGGCAGTGCCCTCCAGTTTTGGACACCTGACTTACATGGTGTGGCAGGACTACGCTGTCAAAAGGTTCTTCACTGCTCAAAGGAGTTTTTCTCAAAACTTAACTTACTCCCTGCCTCATTACACTAATACTGAAATACTTCTGAGGGCGTTACTAAAGCCCGGGGCACGGTAACCACAGTAATTACTTCTGATCACATACTGGGAGCTTTTACTGCCATTTTTGCTGGCTCCTTTTTTGTGGTGATCTTTTTTATTATTATGAATTTCTAATTGCTGTGCCCCCATTAAATAGTGGGGGCAGATTGCCTAGTAAGAAGGTCGTGTCCTGCCAATAGCCTGTCAGGCTCCCTTTCACTCCCCTGGAAGTGGAAGTGCTGTAGCAGTTGGGAGAAAGCAGACCTCCTCAATGTCAAGGACAGGAGCAGAGAGCAGCTGCCTTCTCAGAGGCAAGCTAGGATCAACACAGCAACACAACAAAACAAACATGACATGCAGCTAATTCCCTTGCAGTAATAGTTTCTTGCTAAGCCATCAAGCACAATAAATGAAATCCATATGAAATTTAACTGGGGAGCAATAGAAAAGTGGGGAAGGCAGTGAAAGAGGCTTCTTCCTGCAGTTTTCAGATGGCAGCTCTGCTCAGATTTTCCTTTTAGACAGAAACAAAGAGGATTTCCTACAGACAAAAAATATCATGTCCCCTTGAGGGCTGGATAAGCTCAACATTGGTGCTCACATTCTGAGAGGTATCCGGAAAGAGCCGCTTTGTGGAAGGACTCTTCAGCTTTGGCTGTTTATCTGCTCAACCCTGGCACAATGAAAGGTGTCACGTTTTTTGTGAAGTCAAAGCTTGTGTGAAGCTCTTCCAAGTCTTATTTTCTGTGAGAGAGAGGTTAAACAAACAAATTAACCCTAGGGAAAGCCTGGCAATCTGTGGAGAGGCAGCAGCAGTCTTTAAGAAGAAATCCCATGCCAGCCATGCCACTTCATCCCTGCTCATGCTACTAAAAACCATTCTACCTTCCTGCCATGTGCTCACATGTGATGCTCTGGCATGCAGCTGTTTATACCAGCCACCACAGACTTTACCCTCAACTTCTGTCATGAAAAATTAATTTTTTATATATATATATATATATGTATACTTGTATGTATGCATGAATCTTTGTTGATGTCCATGCCTTCAAAATTAGACACTCCATGGCATCCCCTGAATGGTTTCTCAGTAAGGATCAAACCACAGCCCCATCAGCAACTGTCACGTGATACTGCGGTCCAAACTTCATAGAGTCAACTGGCTGATATATGATCTTTAGACACAGTGACCTAAGTCCAAGTGTTCCTCCTGATCAGTGAGGGAAAAAATAAATTTAAAAAAAAGCAGCAGTCATGAAACAGTACAGTAGTACAGGTGCTAAAGACTGGTACTCTAGAGGATAACTATCTTTGCAATGAGAGAGGAATATGGCTATAAAATCAGCTTACAGTATTTTTAATCATAAAGTCTTGTTCAAGACTTATAAAAATACTAATTTTGTCCTGAGAAGAGACAGTCCCATAGGACTTGAACACTTCAAAAGGTTTCCATGAGGAAGCACAGCTCCCTGGGAATGTAATTTGAGCAATCAGCTCTCTGAGGGACATATTGCGGAATGCAGGATCTAAGTTAAGTCCATGTTTGTACATGCCACTGCGGCAACCATAAATCACATCATCCCCCCCAAGGTACTGAGTGCAAGTTAAGAGCCTCAATGCACTCACACTGCCATCTTGACATGAGCACCCACAGTTAAACTAAAAAAAAAAGATAAAATGTTGGACCGAAAGTAGATTTTTCTCATGCTCATACTTAGCAAAGAGACTTTCCATCCAGAGATCTTTCATCAAAGAGCATTATCATCTCCCCTAAAAAAAGATGTAGTAGAATCCAAATCCATCCAAACTTTGCTAAACCCCGGGATTAGGAGTGTGATTTGTGTGGAAGTGACAAATCTCAGAAGCATGCCAGGATCTAATAGGAACAGCTAGAATCAGTCAGCTAAACACGTTCTGCTGGGCCCTTGGCAAACTGCTCTGTGCTGTAGTGCATGGAGAGAAGTAGATTAGAGAATCAAAAGGGGTGTATTACAGTCTCAGAAGCTGGAGTTGGTTATAAGTCTATTAGCATAACAAAAAGGAATGTAACCGGGCAGGAGAGCTGCCAAGGGGAGTGCTGGTAATTGCAGTCTCAGGAAGAGCAAACAGAGCTCCTGCGGGGGCTGGCTGCTAGCAGGCACAGAGAAAGCCAACAAGGGCTTCCAAGGGCTTTGGGGGAAGTGGAAAACTCTTATCCTTTCTGGTTTGATCCTGTGCAGTTGTGCAGAAGGACAAAAGAGCTCACTCAGCATTGAGCAGAGGAAAGAGCTTGACAGATTCTAAAGGAAGACCGTCTATTTGGTCAGGGAGAAAGGGGTAAAGCAGGTGTCTGAATCTGTGTCTAGGAGCCACCAGTGGAGCAGCACGTCCATGAATCTGTCAAAGGGCATTTTCCTATCCCAGATGGCTTGCAACAGTGAAGTAAAGGCCAATGTGCTCCTCCTGGCCAACAGCTATGTGCCCCCAAGTCCCCTCTCCCACAACCAGGGAGACCCTCTGAGCTAGAGGCTGAGCCAAGTGTCTGCAGGATGGGGAGGGAAAGGGCAGCCCTCCTCTTGGAAGAACAGTACATTTATTCAGCTGATTAATTTTTAACAGGGAGGAAGAGCAAACACAGGGGAAAATGGTTCAACTGAGAAGAGGGGAAAAATTGTGAGAACAGAACCAGAAAGGAAGATGAAGAGCCAGAGAGCAGGGGAGAAGGTGTCACTCACAGGCAGATGCCCACCCTCCTGAGATGCTTTTCTGGGGCTGATGGGAAGTAATTTGTGCTCCTATTAATGTTTTCATTTATTTCAAGACAAAGTAAATGGTTTGTTCAACCAAACCTATTTTTGGTTAAAAATGGAACACCTGAAACTCCTGAATGACTGTTTTCCTTTTTTTAATAAACAATTTAAAAATCATACTTTAAAAAATTCTCTCTCCATAGTCAGGATTAGTCATTTGAATAGAACTGTTTGCTGAACATGACCTGAATTTATTGAGCATTCTTTCCTACCTATAGCTGAATATTTTTGGAGAGTTTATGACTAAAGGGCAGAAACAGCCTCCCTGTTTAACTTCTCAGCAGGCCTGTGCAAGACCTGGGTACATCCATCTCCCACAACAGCACAGGTCCAGGTCCCATTCCTCCTGCCAGAGCAGGCAGTGTTTGTAAGCTCTCAGAAGCTAAGGAAAACAGGAGTGATTTTCAGCAGATCTTCACCCTGTCCACAGCCCTTGCTCCCTGTGGGCACCTCCCAGAGGCACGGCATCCGTGAAGGTACCTGGGAAGTTGTGCCTGAACAGAAGCTAAACTACGTAGCTTTGGGCTACATTACATGCTTATAGACAGCGGCACACACATGTCTGGGTGTCTGTAGCAGGAATAGCAGAAAAACAAGAGAGAAGGGAGCAAGCAAGCACTTGATCTGACTGAAAGACAAAGGAGAAGTTTAGAGGTCAAGAACTGCTTGAAAAGTTGTGACTGAAAAGGATGTCTCATGCTGTGTGCTTCCACCTGAGCCGAGGGTGGCAGGACTGTGGTAAACAGCAGTCATTCAGCAACACCTGACTCCATTGCCTGTTTTCTCTGAGAGCAAACCACACATATGGAAAGCCTTTGGCTGCCCATCTGGGTCATGTGGGAATAACAACATGATGGGAATGGATGTCTCGTGATGTTATTTATGGGGCTAAACATGCCAAGTAGTGCAAAGAGGCTTACACACTCGGGTCAGTTGTGTTGTTATTGCAGCATTTACTGCTCATGCAACTCCCTGTTCACCACTTCAAAAGTTACCTGCTCTGCCACATGACCTCCAAGTAACCAAGCCAAAACTTTCAACAATATCTATTTTCCTCCATTTCACAGGTCAGTGCTCCATATAAACTGCCAGTGTTCCCCTGAAAGATTTATTGTGAAATACAACACAGAAAACATTGGGGCAAAAATAATAACAAGCACATTGCTTCTATTTAGCAGGGACTATCAATGTGATGTAGGTGCAAAAAAATTTCCCTGTTTTGAAACACACATTTTATCTATGCAGATCATGGTCCCATAATTCTGTGCAGCATTTCAATGGCACTTACATAGAAAATGGTTTGTTCGCTCACAGAACAAGCAAGACTGGGAGGCTTACTTCACTGACTCCAGGAAATATTTTTCCAGTGCCAACTTGTGAACTGTTGGCAGCCAAATACTCTTAAGATTTATTCAAGACAGAGAACTACTACCTTCCAGTTTAGCTCATATTTCTTGTCCTGCTCTTCTTTAAACTATGAGTTTCCACAGGGCCAACTGTCTTGCATGTTTACTTTCTTTAACACAGCAAGCCTGCAGCTGGCAATAACTTTTTGGGTCATCTGGCTGTGAACTTCACATTTCAGCTTCCTCTGAGTTGCCCACTGTTGTTTTTAGGTGATGTCAGACAAAATGCCAAACTGTGTTTCTCCCATCTCTTAGAGCAGAACTATTCTTATGCAGCCCTCCACCAGTAAAAACAAGGCAGCAATAATAGTAAAAAAAAAAAAAAAAAAAAAAAAGGGAGAAGGCGANAAAAAAAAGGGAGTAGAGGAGTACTGCTATAAATACTTTTATTGCTGGCATAGATGATTTACTGCCCACTTAGTTAATCCCTATAAAATAGCACAGCTGAACACCTTTAAGTTTCATGCATACAGATGACTAATTAAATACACAGTTAAATGGCTTGACCTGGCACTATTCTGACCATTAAAATCATTAAAGAAGTAGAGCTTGTGGTTCCCTCAAGGCAAAGTGTTCCAATGAATAATTTGGGTATTGTAGTAGCTTGGGGCAGTTTGGGACAAACAGGGTACTCACAGGCTGGAGGGACTGGCTTGGGAACCAGCACCTGGGGAACTGACTACCTGACCCCATCTCTCAGCCCATGATTCCAGCTCATTGCAGTGTGCCACGGAGACCAGGGCAGAAGGACACAAGGGACGCTGGGACTGGGGCAGGTAACAGAATTCAGTCAGAAGTACTAATTCGTGTTTTGACAAAGATTCAGATGAATTCAAGCCTTTCATTATAATGCCTGGGTGCAATTGCAGTAGGAGATCAGCCAGGACCACAAATGGACATCCCTCAGCCTCCATCCCCTGTCTGTTGGCAGTCCCAGGGGGAGCTCCGGGCCAGGTCATGCAGCTGGGACATCACAGCTGACCACACGGGACACCCCACCAGCACCTAATGTCATCTTTGCAGGTCAAGGCATGGGCCTTCCTGGGCAGGAACTTCAGTCTAGCTTGGCGTACTTGAATAGTTAAACTTCTGTGACAAAATGAGTTTCATCAAAACAGGAACATCCTTGGAAGGGTATCATCTGTGCTTTCACGAGAAAGTTTCCTCTGTAGTTTCCACCCTGAAGAGTCTGCCACTCATGTTCATGGTGCTGTGTTCATGTGCATTAGTCTGGAGTAAGCATTTCTTGTCGTTAAGTGCAGTTTAGCCTCAAAAGTTATTATACTTCTACTTACTTAAACTGACCTAATTCTTCAACAGAAGTACTATTTCAACAGAAGCAATTAAAAAGTTCTGCCATTGTGGCAAGGCACCTGCTCTATCAAAATGTCATTTGGCTTATCATTCTGTTTGACTTTCTGGAGTAATTTTTGAGCAGGCAGGGTGGGGCTTGGGGAAGGAGGTTGCTGGTTTGGGGGGGCTTTTTGGTGGTGGTGCTGTTGTTCTACTAAGAATGTTCCTCTTTGAGAAATAACAGTATTAATTAGAAATGCTGGGTTTGTGTCATGCAGTTTGTAAAACTGAGCTACCGTGAAATTCGTGAATTTTTTTCAGAGGACAGCAAGGTGAAACTCTCTCATTTTCACCCACTAATTACCAGCTGGAAAGATGTATGACAGATGTAAAGATGTTACTGCACTTATAAAAGAGATAGAAAACCAAGCTATGTCTGCAAAGGTGATAATGATATTAATAGAGACTAAGCCAAGTATCCTAACAAAGCTATTGTAGCTATAGCCTATATAAAGCATGGGCACCTGGGGGAAAAAAATGCAAATGGAAGTCTGCTTTATGTTTACTGAACTCATAATTATGTGTTGTTTGAATTTCATGTGAAATGCACTCTTTTTGCAAACAACCACACTAATAAATGAGGCATGATCTCATTTACATCAGGTTTGACTGAGCAGCTGAGTTTCTTTGTAATAGAAGACATAGGCAAATATGAATACATGTTTTCCCTGAACACTTTCATATTTGTTCACCTGTTTTCAAGGCTCAGGTGTTGATGGGTGGATACACTGGTACCACCACCCATCCTGTCTCACCTGCTGATGAAGAACATACCCTTAGGTACTGCTCCACTGCAAGTAATAGGATGGACTTGTTTTCTTGAGGATTTGGCAGAACAACCTCCCAATATACTTCTGAAATCAGAACTTCTATAAATGTTGATACTTGGTGAACTTCCCCCCTAAACCACTTCCAAGCAAGTGTTTTCCTCTGCTTTCCCATGGCAGGATAAGCCACCTGTTTCTCTTCAGCAGCAAGATATTGACTGTGGCCACCCCAACACCTGAGTCAAGTTTGGCCATGTGGACATGGTGCATGAGAAGCCCCTGTGGAAATCCCAGCAATGCCATGTCAGGTGGGGCCTGCAGCCTGGGGCATCTGTGGCTTCTCTGCACATGGGCAGAGCAACATCAGCTGCGGTTGCAGCGTCACCCGAGGCTGAAAGCTTTGGGTCACCTACAGACCACATGCAGCATCTGAAGACAGCTGACATCCAGTATACAGTGTGTGGTGCCTTTATACTTCCATGAGTCTGCCTTTTTTTACAAGCTTCCACTTGTTCCTTTCAACAGAGAACTTTGTCCTTGATGTTCTGAGCACTGCCTGGCTGAAACATCTATTCCTGACAGTTTTTACTGCTACTCTGTAAGCTGCAGAGGCTTTTTTCCAATGTGCTCTGTCATTTTTCAGAAATATAGTAAAAGGCATTTCAGGCATATCTGCTTCTGAAAAAGCCTGGACAAATGTGAATAGCAGAAAAGCTGAGAGCCAGGAGAAAAAAAAAGCTTTCACCATCCTCACTTGAGGACATAGATTCACCTGAAGGCAATAACTTGGAGCTGATACTGATCTTACAATTCGCATTGATCTTTCCCCAGCACAGTGCCTGATCCTCAGGTAATGAGGAGGGATTAAGGACCCATGAGAGGCTTCCACTCAGTAGAAGAAGGTCCTGAAATAGAGCTGGGAAAGACTGCGATGTCTGCAGGTAGAAACCTTCCTCTACAGCTTCCCAAATAAGATAAAGCCCCTACTGACAGGCCAGGGAATAGAAGCAGTATCTCACACTATATGGGCAGCCACAGCTACATATCATATCAAGATGGCATGGCCCAATAAAGACCAGAGGCATTTGTATGCAAAACCTTTTGATTCACCAGTCATTATCCAACCCTCCTTTCATGACAACGGTTGAAACCATGTCAATAAATGAATCATATTCATGGGGTTGTTCACAAGACGTTGATGAAAATCAGTCAGTAAATGTTTGTAGGAGCATTTGCACTGAAGTGGCCTCCTCTGTTGTCTGAATTGCAGATTAATTGAACAGTTATGAACATTGGCTGATAACTCATTAATTTAAACAGACTATATGTGATTTTCATCATTTGTCCAGGAAGCTGATACAGTACAGCACTACTCAGATGAGAAGAAATGAATACCAAATATATATTATATTACCAGGTCATATGTGGTGAAACATAAACAGTCCTACAAAAACCTGATTTCATTTGAGATAATTTGCAAACAGAATATTCGACTGCATTTTTTAAATAAGTTGTGTCTAGTTCAACTGTGAATAGTTGCCTGACTCTAATAATAACTGACCAACAGAGATCGAGTAGCAGGTATCATATTCAGTCATGAATCCAATCTAAAAATAATTCCCTTAAAGCCTTTTGTGAGTAAACTCCAATACATTCAAAAGAATCACAATTGCCTCCTGGACAATCTGGGAGTAGAAAACAAGACAAAATATGCTGAATAAATTATTCACTGTGAATTGTCCCCTTGACTCTAACTTTGACAAGATGCTTCTTAGGAAAATCCCTTTTTTAAATAGAAAATATAGAGCTACATATCAGAATATGTTAGGAGTCTTTAAAGAGTCCTGAATTTTCTGCCAAGCCAAAGTTCATTTAGACTATTTGAAGGAATGAGGGCAAAAAGCAGTACTGGGGGGGAAAAAAAATGACAGTTTTGTTTCACCACATTTTTTATTTACCTTTTAATCTGTCTCGGTTTCTTTCTCACTTACCCACTGTGGAACCTCTATATTACTGGTTCCAGATTTGAAGTAACAAAGTTCAAAGCCACAAATTCTGATTGAAGATTTTGTTTATCCCTGTTTGCGTAATTCCACTGATTGCTCTCTCTATCCGTTGCTTTGGTCTTTTTTGCAGCACATTTTTGTCTCTCAACATTTTTCCTAACAGATAAATTTTAGTTTGGTCTCATATATAGAACCACGAGGACTGAGAAGTGTCAGAATTTATTACAGTACATTATAAGATTATTGCCATAAGGTTTTAATTCCATATCAAAATTCAGAAAATAACTGTGCAGCCTAGTGGTAGGTGTCCGTTCTCATGGCAAGGGGGTTGGAAGTAGATCTTTAAGGTCCCTTCCAACCCAGACTATCTGTGATTCTTTGGTCGGGTTGGATACGGATTGGAAAATATAATACAGCAAAGGTGTGCCAAAAGTGTGACAAAAAGGTGTGCCCTGACAAGTTTTCTTACAGCTGTGCGTGTTCTTGTGCCCCTCACCCGGCTCCGGGCGGCGCGGGGAGGCTGCGGTGGAGGGGGAGCCCCGCGACTGCGAGCGGGCAGCGAGGGCTGCGGCATGCGGCGTGCCGGCCGGCGGAGGGAAAGGCATCTCACGCACCTGCTTGGAGCCCGCAGCGACATGGTCTGGCTTGCGGCATTCCGCAGGGCGAGGGCAGGCATGCGAGACGCCGCGGCCCCGGCCGCGGCCTGTCGCCGCCCGGCCTCCCCGCTGCCCAAACCCTGCCAGCTGCTGGCGAGCAGCTCCGTCAGATGGAATGTTTAAGGGGGCGTGAACTTTCACCTACTTGTCAGCTGTGACTTGAGGAAAAGGAAGGTGGAAGACGGTTAATTTAGGCCATAAACTCATATTCTACATTATTAATATGGAGGATGCTGTGGGAGCTCAGTGTTTCATGATGGCAGAGCAGCCACTTCAGCCTTCTTTAGCTGAACAGAGTAGTTGGTGGACAACCCCACTGGACATACAGCAAATGCTGCGCTTCACTACACAATGAGGCAGTCTGCTATACTCAGACCCCAGTCCCACACATATTTGGAGAAGATGTAGAAAACTCTGCCACAGGAAAAAATTATGTGAAAAAACTGCTTGTTCCTAAAGAGGTAGCCAGCCTCAGGAGGAAGATAGTACCAGACACACTCTTCACATAGAACCCTTAATAACATTCCCACAGGAGTATCAGCTAGCTGCCTGCATCTTCTGAAGAACAGGAAGCAGGTCATTTTCTGCAAGGCTTATTTGTAGGGCAAAATGGGTAGAGGAGCTTCCTACATTGATAGAGACCCTTGTAAGTGCCAGGCATTGCTTGATGTCATTCCCAAATCTTCAGCAAGGAGAAGCCTGGTCATCTCGGGTCCAGCCCGGTGCCTGGCAGCCAGGAGCTGCATCCTCTGCTGAAGATGCACTCAAATCTGGTGTCAGAAAGGTCGTGGCACTGATTTGATTTCATCTCAGCCTTTGCAAGTCCTACCTTCATTTCTTGTAGTACATCAGAGCTCAGTAGATCCAGAACTGGAGGAGAAAGAAAAAAAAAAAGAGCAGGTGTTTTGGGTCTAGAAAAGCCACTGTTCATGAAGAGGGTTGCGTGAGTAATGGAGAGGTGGATACTATGCAGTTGCACATGTCTCAGGAAAGGAAGGGCTCACTCCATGAATTACTGACCAACAGGGTGGGGATCTGCCACTTCTGAAGTGAAGATCTCAATACATGGCAGGTCTTAGTACTTCTGGTTTCTTCTTCACTGCAAAGCCAAGGTTATGAGGGTAACCACTGGCAGAGCCTAGCCTAGGCTTCCCTGCGCTGCAGTCCATCAAAAGCCCAACATTTTTAGTTAATTCTATGATTCTTTTAATAATTGTTTCAACCTTAGTCATACCAGGACTCCTCTTTCACACCTACCAGGACAAACTATCTAGTTAGCCAGAGAAGAAGAGCATGGTTTTGTCTCCTGCTTGTGATTGTGCCATCAGACACTGGGGGAGGCAAGGAATGAACTTCTGCTTCTCTTGCTACAACTGTGATCATCTCATCCCATGTTTCAGAGTCATGGCTTTTCCCTCACACCGGTGACAGTAGGATCTTGTGGCAGGTTTTCAAGGCTCTTCTGTTGCTAGAGCTTGCTATTCTGGTGTCTCAGCTAATCCTCACCCAAGACAAGGCTGCAGATCCTCCCTCTGAGTAATGCAGCTAAATAGGGAGCTGTTTTTAATGCAGTGTGAGTGATGACGGCTGTGATGTGGGAGGAAGCAGTTATATATGTTGATTCTCCTAAAACAGACCAAAAGGACAAGCTGTTCAAGCCAATGATGCTCTGATCTATAAAGGCAACAATTAAACCCAAAGCTCCTCTGGTACTGACAGAATGGGAGCATATACAGACCTGCATCTTCTCACTTTGATTTACCTGAGGGGGCACCACACAGGTGCCCACAGCCACCATTCTGCCTCACCTGTAGCAGCACTGCTGGGTGCTCTGGCACTCAGTCTGTCTGCCAGTGTGAGTATGCTACTATATCCTGGAAATCCAAGTCCTGACCCTGCCACGTACAACCAGCCTCCAAACAATATTCAAAGGACCTTGAAGGGTGAGAAGCAGGGTCAGCAGGATGCTGCCCAGTGGATGTGGCTGCTTGAGAAGTGAGAAGTTTGCTGCATGACAACACTCCAGCTGAATTTGGTGCCTCACCTGTCTTTTCCACGTGGCTGGAGAAAGCTGGCTCCAGCCCTGGCTACTGGCACTGGCATCCCCCTGCAACTCCCACATCTTCCTCAGCCCTGGCCATGCCAGGGGCAGGACCAGCCACTGTTTGTCAGATGATGCCTCCTGCGCTCCATTTTCTTGAAGCAAGGAGAAGCCTCCTATGTTTTTCTCCATTCCCTTCCACAGTAGCATATATTTTTCATAAATGTAATTATTATTACTTTTAAATGACATCTGACTTGGCTGTGAGTCCATTGCTGCTACACAGACATTGCTTTTCTTCACTTTGTTTCATAGCCATATTTTTCTGAATCACATTCTTTTTTTTTAAACCCCAAAACAGTATCTCAATATTACTACTTGAAATGCAGCCACACGTGGTGCCTCAGCTGTTGGCAGCATATGATGAGCAAGAGAAAGAGTAGAAAGAAGGCAGAAGGATTTCACTTGGGAAGCCAAGAAAATTGTCACACTGTCACTAACAACGGTGATAACCCACCACCACGGTGGGTGCCTACAGAGGAGACTTCTGGGCATCCCACACCAACCCTCTGGGACTGAAAGCCTCCCTGCAACACCCTCATCCTCCAGCTAGGAAAAAAGGTCTTGGAGATAAGGAAACCCGAAGGTCAGATTTGCAACTGCTGGGTTATTTCCCAGGGTCCCAGGCAGCGCTCTTACACTCCTGGGATCAGGAGGAAGGAAAAAAGATGGTTTGTCTTTTTTCTCCATTGGTGGGGGATTTCCTGGGATGATGAAGTGACACTGCATTTGGAAATTAGTGTCCTCTCACTGTCCTTGTCCTTCCACAGGCCAAATGTTGTGACCTCCAGGGAGGTCATGTTGTGTCACAGGGAAGAGCTGAGACAACAAGTCTTACTGGGACTGAAAAATAAATAAAACAAAGATGAGATTGAAATGACAAGATAACATCCTTAGACTCTTCATCTCCTTCCTGTCTTCTCCTCCCACATATTACTCTTCTATTAGGTTTTCCAATAAATCAGATGAGTTTTGTCCCCTGCAGCCTAGATCTCTAGACATAACATTCAGCATTTCTGATGATCTCATAGCAGTCCCCAGAGCAAATTATAATTGCCTCAGAATTCACAAATTTTTGCAGGAGTCATTCTCTTGTCATTCAGCATCCAGAGAATCAAATCATGTCTCTGAAGCAGCACGAGGATCACAGACTTACCCTTCCTTCCACTCTGTCAGAGTCACAGAATATTCTGAGCTGGAAGCAAACCACCAGTATCACAGACTCCAATTCCTGGCCCTGCACAGGACACCCCAAGAGTCACACCAGGTGCCTGAGTGCATTGTTCAAATGTTTCTTGAACTCTGTCAGGCTGGTCCTATCACCACTTCCCTGGGGAGACTGTCCCAGTGCCTAACAACCCCCCGGCTGAAGAACCTTCTTCTAATATCCAACCTAAACATTCCCTGGTACAACTTAAGGCCATTCCTTCAGATGCAGTCGCTGGTCACCAGAGAGAAGGGATCAGTGTCTGCCCCTCCTCTTCCCCTCACAAGGAAGCTGCAGACTGCAGTGAGGTCTCCCCTCAGTCTCCTCCAGGCTGAACAGACCAAGTGACCTCAGCCACTCCTCATACGGCTTCCCCTCAAGGAGAGTCACCATCCTTGTGTTATCCTCCTTTGGATCTGTCTAAGAGTTTAATGTCTTTCTTACACTGTAGCACCCAAAACTGCCCCCAGCACTTGAGGTGAGGCTGCCCCAGTGCAGAGCAGCGTGGGACAATCCCCTCCCTTGCCCAGCTGGTGATGCTGTGCCTGATGCCC
>VYXC01003642.1:92371-139329 GCA_013397175.1 Platysteira castanea | reverse complement strand
TTAAGCACCATAGACTTACAGGGATCCAGCTGGAACAGCAGATCCCTCAGACCTTCAGTGTCATCTGGGAGTTTATCATTCTCACAATCATGGTTCTCCAGCTGAGGGCACTGGAACCCCCTTAGTTCATTTGTGTTGAAGACAGGGGCAAAGAATGCGTTAAGTGCCTCAGCCTGGTCCCTGCTTGTGAGGGGACCATCCTCACCCTGTAACAGGCCAATGTTATTTCTGCACTGCCTTTTGCCATTAATGTATTCAAAAAGCCATCTTTTCATTGTCCCCCACATTTCTGGCCAGTTTCAATTCCAGTTGAGCTTTGGCCACATGCGTTTTCTCCCTGCAGTGGCAAGCAGCATCTCTGTATTCTTCCAATGTCGCCTGACCCTGCTTCCACTGGGCATACACCTGCCTTTATTGCCCTACTTTCAAACGACTCCTACTTAGTCAATATAGCCTTCTGCTTCATTTGCTTGACTTCAGACATTTAGGAATTGTCTGCTCCTGTGCCCTTAGAAGATGATGTTTAGAAAGTGACCAACGCCCATGGACCCCAGCACCTTCAAAAGAATTTTCCCGGGGGATTTTATCACTTGTTCCCTGAGCAGTCTGAAGTCTGCTCTCCTCATGTCCAGATTTGAATTTTTGCTGGCACTTTCCTCCTGTCAGCAGAGATTTAAAACTTGATCACCTCATGGTCATTGTGGCCAAGACAGCTGCCAATCATCACTTCATTCATGACATCCACTCTGTTGGCAAGTAGCAAATTAAGGAGGACATATCTCCTAGTTGTCTGTCTTAATGCCTATATAATGAAGTTGTCATCCAGGTGTTTTAGGAATCTTCTGTCTCTGTTTGCGTCATTTGTATGGTGTTCCCAGCTAACATCTGGAAAGCTGAACTCTCCCAGAAGGACAAGGGTAGTTGATTTAGAGGCATCCCTTAATTCCTCAGAGAATAGTCGATCAACTTCATCATCCTGGCTGGGAGGTCTATAGCAGACTCCCACAGTGACATCAACTTTATTTGTTTGTCCCTTGATTCCCATCCAGAGGTTCTCAACTGTGCCATTGCCAGCTGTGAGTTCCATACATTCCAGCCCTTCCATTACATACAGTGTTGCAGTGGGGTTTCCTGCAACCTTCCCAGGAGACAGATTTGCCTGTAGAAAGAATCAGGGTACGATATTTGCATGGATGTTTGTGGATGTTTATTTCTCCTCACAGCCTCATGGCCGGGGGCTCAGCACAGACTGACCAAGAATCATGTGAACACCAGCTTAAGTACAGGATTCTCAGGGCAGGGGTACATATGAAATGGCCAATGAGGAACAGGATTTAGGTACATGAGCATAACCCAGACCATGCTTTCACTCCCAAGGCCCATCCCCCCAGGGGGGAACCTCCACAATACAATGCCACCCCCCTGCCCCTTCTGCCCTGTGTACATCTCCTGAAGAGCCTGTAACTTCCCAACAGGGCTTTCCAGTCACAGGACTCATCCCACCTGGTTTCATTTAAGTCAATGATATCAAATCTCTGGGATGGAGTCAAAGCTTTGAGCTCCTCTTGTTTGTTCCTCATACTGTGTGCACTGGTGTAGAAACATTTCAGGTGTTGTACTTTGTAGCCAGCACCGCGTGGAGCAGATTGAGGTAGCCCATTAGTGTTCGTTTCCTCAAGTTTTGACACGCAGTCCCACTGACCATCACTGGTGAGCCTGGTATTTTCCTTTTCCCCCTTCCAAGACAGTTTAAAGCCCTGTCAATGAGCTCCGCTAGCTCCTCTGCTAGAGCTCTTTTTCCATCTGGGAAAGGTGCAACCCATCAGGTATCAGTAGAATAGGTGTCGAATAGATCATCCCATGGCCATAAACCCCAAAGTTTTTCTGATGACACCAACCTCAGAGTCATGTGCCGATCTGTTGGATCTGCCTATTCCTATCAATATTATTCCTTGCTACTGAAAGGATTGAGAAAAGCAATACCTGTGCTCCTGGTCCCACAACAAATCATCCCACGCCCCTGAAATCCTTTTTTATTCCCCTTGAATTTCTCTTTGTTATCACATTTTTACCCACTTGAGTAACCAGTGCTGGGTAATAATCAGAGGGCTTTACTAGACTGGAGAGTAAATGTCCCTTACCTGAATCCCTGGGGGACAGCAGACTTCCCTGTGGATGGGGTCCAGTCAGCGTATCAGGTCTTCCACTCTCCTTAGAAGGGAGTTACCTATGACAACTACCCTTCTTTTCCTCTTAACACAGGAGGCTGCAGTGCAGGATATAGATTGTGTTGCCCTAGGCAGTTCCTCCATCCCAGTGGGACCTTGGTCCTCATCATCAGTAGATTGTCCTTCTGGTTCCAGGGCTTCATACCTGGAGCAAAAAGTACCACTCCTACTTGTCACTGTCAAATTTCTAGGAGGAAGATCCTTCCTCCTAGTATGGGCACTGACCAGTTTCCAGTCTTCCTGTTCAACACACTCTTGACTAGCTACTTGACAGGGTTCTGGGTCCACCTGGTTCTTAAGTACAATGAAATTCAAGACTCCTGAGACTGTGGTGTCTCTGAGCATAACCTATCAATCTCTTGCTTTCTTTCTCAAGTTCCTTCACCTGGTGAAACAGCTATTCCCAGGGCACAGGTCCGTCACCAAAAGGGCATGGCCCTCTTTCCCTCTTGATCCCCCTTAACAGCATCGAATCTCTCCTGGTCCTGCCTAGCTGCAAGAAGGAAGTGCAAAACTCTTTTTAATATTTTAGTGATATAGAACCAAGTCAGGAACTTTATGGAAACACTGGTATTAGTCCAGGAGTCCTCATACCAGGAAGTACAAAATGTGCCTGTCCCTCCTGACTGTCAGTCCATGAAAGACTTAGATCTTCAAAAACAGAAAAGAAATCTCAACAAAGCTCTGTTCAAGACATCTCAGCTTCCAAAGACTTAGTTTTCTGCGACAAGAGTGCAATATGTTGACATGCTTTAAAACTTACCAATTTAGCTACCATTTTCACTAATTAGTAAAATAAATTTTATGTGCTCCAAGTTGTGCATTAGTCAGTCAACATCAAATAAGGCTGCCAGAGAAACTCTTTCAGCTCTTAGACACGTTAGTTACACCTTTTCAAACTGCAATAATTTGAATTCCAGGTTTTTTTGAAATCGAAAGTTTCTTCAAAACTGAAATTTCTGAGAGCCTTGTTTGTCTGATATTCACAAGAATAATAGAAATCTTAGGTCAGATCCATAGGGCTGCTATTTCATCTCTCTTCCGACATACACAATAAAGGACTGAATAAAGGAAGAAATACTGTTCACAGGGAAATGGTTGGGAAGATACACTAGGGAATAAGCCAACTTTCTAAGTGTATTAGAGTTTAAATAGGGGATGAACCATTTTTTTGATTCACTGGTCAAGAAAGTAATTACATCTGGCTCGACCCAAAGGATACTTATATATTTTTCCAATGAAATTAACATTTAAAAGAATTATTTCTCCTAGACAAAGCAATTACTTTGATAATGAGCATATTGACATATTTGTGGTTTACTTGGACTTTTACAAGTCAACAGGAAGCGCAAATTGGTGTTTCTGTCCTGCTGGAGAAGGTTTCTGTCCTGTGGCCCTGCCACTTTTCCTCACAGGACGCACACACACTTCTCCTCTTGCTTTCATTCAGCCAAGAGAGTTGATTTTCATTTGCATTTCCAGGTGAACTTGGTGTTTTCATCAGTTCAAGATTATTGCTTTTTAAGGGTAGGAAAGGTCTTAACACTAAGCATGTGCTAATGATGTGAGAGTTGAGCTGGGCAAGGGGGCTTCACCCAGGAGGGTTGACTTTATGTTCAAGAACATAGAGAAGAAATAAATGGAGACTGAACACCAGAAAAAGATACTCAGTGGATATTATGTCAAGCCCTGTCCTGTGGGTTACAACACATTTTGAACTGCACAGGGAGTATTTAGGCATTAGCATAAGGATGGGATACAGTATATAGATGTTTGACATTTCACATCTCTATGATGCTAGGAAATCCTTTGCTGAAACAGTTTAATAAGCCAGAACTAATACCTCACTTTCCCATGAAAATGGAAGAACAGGACATAGCACAACTGGAAACTTTAGCCACAACCTTGTCAAATTACAAAAGTTAAATAGCTTTTCTAGGGGGTTTTTGCCATGTGTCAAAGATGTTTGAGGCAGTTCCTGAAAATAATTTGCCTGTACACATTGTAACCTGTGCTGGAATTTCCCTTCTCCTCCTCCACTCTCATTTCATCCCTGAATTAAAGTCCTAGTGAGCACCATCTGTACAAGATATTGTGATATTGTACTGTAATATTATAGTACTACATTGGAAATTCTATTTTGTAGTAAAAAATATGTATGTTTAAAGATACTCAAATCAGTGTGGTAGATTTGCAAATCATCTTGAAATTTATGTTGTCTTCATTGTTATAGCATTTAAAGGTTTTTTTAGACAAATGTTTTTCACAGTGGTACAACAGGATAAAGTCATGCTGCTCCCAGCATCACTTACTTGTTTATTACTTCAAGGAATGTTTTAAAAATCCTGTATTCTTTTACTCAAACATTAGTTTCTTCAATACTCTTGGGAACCAATGCCATAAAAACCAACACTGCAAGCAACATGCATGCCAGAAAATGGGAACATCTCTGTGATTATAAGCTGACCTAACAGCTCCTCTTAGATCTTTTTATTTTAATGTTATCTGTCTTTATAAAAAATTGTATTTTATTACTCACTTCTAAATTTTTCAGAAACCAGAACAAGTAATACTGTGTTTTCCAAGATGTATTGTACATCTGCAAACACTACCTATTAAATCTGAAGTAATTGTCTTCCACTATCTTTGCTTGAGGTCTTACCCTATTAATTCCTATAGTCACAAGCTTTAGGGGTTTCCTTTGTTCAGGCACCTTTTCACTTGATTCTTACTTAATAAACTGTCCAGGGTCATGTGCTATTATCAGTCCCTATCTAAAAAAAGCATCTTTTTCCCTCTAGCTTTTGCCTGGCATAGCACTTGAATCACAAGTAGAATTAAAATAGTTTCAAGGTTTAGCTGCTTTGACAGACCTGTCTACATCTACAAATAACTATCAGGTTTTGAAAGACATAGTTCATGTATGTCTTCCCTTAAATGTCACTGTCATCTGCACTTCTACTGTCCAGGTACAAGAAATTTTATTATTTTTTTAATTTTTTTTTTCTTTCCTTAAATGTCACTGCCTCTTTTGATGAAGTTGTCCTTGCTCACCACTGGTGTGGCAGCAGAGCTGGGCATGCCACCCTGCTCCCAATTTCAGTCCTGCCCTGCTGTGGGTAGGGCCACTGAGCCCCACATAGCACAGGCAGGACAGGTGAGCTTCTGGAGTGCAGCTACTGCTATCAACCACCAAACTCTGGGCTGCCATCGTGGCTCAGCCTTCAAGCCATGCTGTGTATTTAAGAGATAAGGGCTAAGTAGTTCAATGTATTCCCCTAGTTTTAGTCTTTGTGCTTGGAGGATTTGCAGTAAAGCCACCACTTATTGCCAATATTGACTGACTGTTTTGATACTGATACTCACTTAAGATCTGTCGCTGCATAAACATAAACTGTCACAAGGCACCAAGAAGAAGTGTCAGTCTCCATCAACCTGGGCTGGCTGGTAAACAGTAAACTAAATTTAAAAAATTGTGTGACTGTGAAGAAAATTGTGACTACTCAGTCTGCATGCTGCCCAGGACTTCAAATAGCATTTAAATGTGCTGGATGTGTAAAAATAATGCATTTCAACTGCGTGTTCAGCTGGGCAAGCTGATTTGTGCTAGTTAATTTAGGCACTTGTTTAAAATATCTCATGCAACTTTTAAATAGAAATTGAGGAAGTGAAAAGGGAGAAAGCCAGTTAAAGCCATGGGTCTGGCAGCCCTATCATGCCAGTCCACTGCTCTGAGGCCAGTAGTCATGTCAGAGGTCTGTTTTTCTTCTTGCGGTCATCACAAGTTGAATGTCCTGAGAAGGCAAAGAAAGAAGACAAGCCTTGACTTTCTCCATTTTAAAGAAGAGGAGATATGTACAGATCAGAGGTTAATTTACAGTGTCTTTCCAGGCTAACTGCCTGGCATAGATGGCTTCATGGATTCAACACTATCATTGTTCAGTTTCTGAAACAAAAAAAAAATATTTGTAGTTATGTTGCTGGAATGAGGTTTCCAAAAGTACTCAGTCATGAATCCATTCAGTCACAACTCCACATTCCACTGGCTTTTAACTAATTGTAGTGAGAAAAGAAAGCTAAGAGTTCATCAAGGTTCTTTAAATTCCCAAACAAAACAAACCCTATAGACCAAAACCTAAACATTTATTGCTAAACAGACTGCACGGGGAAACTTATCACCACTTTTCATGAGATTTCTTCCATCTCCCAGCAGAATTTGAAGGGACACTGATTTTAAGGTACCTTTGGCATGGTTGCATTTTTAGCAGAGTATCTTCCTTAACATGAATTGTCACATTTACAAACAAAGGCTGTTTTCACTATAGCTACTGGACCTCAAGATGGCTCCTCTTAGTCAAAATAGGGGCCACTGAGGAAATCAAGTGGATGAAACACACAGATAATAATCACTCTTTTAATACACTTTACAGTGTATGGATCACACTATTTTGTATGTTAGTCATAATATTTCCCTGCACTCCAAATAAGCATAATCTTAAAAGGAAAATAAACACCAGCGTTCCCACATACGTCTGTTGCTGTATGCAAATGAAACCTGCATAGGTATTGGATTAAGTTATCGGAGTTTCAAAACGTTCCACTCTAAATCTCAGTCAGATGCTTTGCTGCATGTCTTGTATTCCTTACTAGTTCATTCTTCTACTGTTCTTGTGCATTTAGATTATCATTTGAAGGGATTTAGAAGCCATCCCTAGTAACTCATCTGTATTCCTAAATATATTTTATCCTTGTACCTTCGATGTTAACAGCCACATACACATCAAAGGTTTGCATTTGGCAGGAACAAATGTGCAACCAAATGAATTGCTTAGAAATTTACAGTAATAGTAGCAATATTAAATCTGCTGTTATATTTTGGTTTGTAAAAAGTTTAAAAGTAGAAACTACTATACAAAAGAGCATTTTCATAAACTTAACCATAACTGCAAACCCAACTTACACTACAGTTTTGAAAGTAGCTGGTGTGGTCTCACATTCACATAGCTGTTGTCTATTGAAGCCTTCCCCCAGCAAAAAGAAAATTGCTAGCTCTTTTGTCTTTTAAGAGCATTTTGTATTATTATTTTATTATAGTTTGGAATTAATATGACTCTTAAATCCCCTGGTACGATACAGAGTAATTGCACTTTCATGACCTTCCCTGGCAGTGCCAATTATCCAAGCTCACAAATCCTACATGGGAAGACCATAAGTTCAGACCTCTGCTGTGTTTGTGAAAATGAGTATTTGCTCATTATATGCTGCACAGACAAAACATATGTGTTTCGTACTAGCATCAACAGAAAATCTTTGCATCCTGCTGCACACAGAGACCTTCAGGAATGTTTAATTCAACCTGCTGTTCTTCTTCAGCTGCATTAAATTTGAACTTGGCTGTGTCTCCTTCAAGGTACTGCACATCTCTCTTACTCCTCCTTTGTCACCTACACAATTTCTTTTTGATTCTCCCCTTGCACATTTTAACCCATGTAGCCTTTGGCTGTAGCATAAGAGAACCTTCATGGCTACCCTGAAATTTTATTTTACCAGCCTTCTTCTGAACCAAGAGGAAGTTCCTTTCTCTTAAGACAGTTTAGATCAAACAGTACTTGTTTACACTTGCCAGTTCAAGTTCTCTGCTTCTATTATTGTTGACTACACTAAGCACCACCAGGCAGGAGGCTCTGTCTAATTTAAAATGCTTTATGTTGTGATCAGTAGACAAAAGAGCCTAACATTTTTGAAAAAAACACAGAAGCATCTTTTTGTATCTTCTTCTGACCATACTGTATAGAATTAGACAAAATCTTGCAAGAGGAAAAGTAACTGCTTTTGGTGACACAGAAAGAACTTTGCTCTTCACTGGCACGTGTGCAGGGATAAAGATGAAAAATCACCTCCCGCCTGATTTTTAATAACACATACTGCTGAGGGGAAAAACTCACAGTACTGTGATACCAGACACACTGAGCTGCACACACCTGTAACAAAAAATGCACTCCGTAACACTCTACAGAAAGGATGGTGGTACTAGGTCAAAGGTTAGATTTGATGGTCTTGCAGGTCTTTTCCTACCTTAGTGATTCTATGAGTCCATAACCTTTGCCATTCACCTGTGTTCTCCTGCATGCTCAGGAGAGATGATGGGTTTTGCAGACTCTCCAAAGGTCTGCAGTCTGGGACATGAGTGAAAGCATTGAGCCCTAGGTCAGGGATGGGATGCAGAGAGGTGCTTGCCAGCACTCGTCCTCTCTTGACTTGATCTTGAATCTTCAGTTGTACAAACTGTGTATGTCTCTCAGCCCGTCTACACACTCCCTGAGTGTTCTGGGGCACTAGAGGAGCTGGTGCGTGTCAGGGAGGGAGTCAAAGAGCTACTGAGGTACACGGCCAGACCTGTGACTCTGAAGTGTTTCTGTGCCCATCCATACAGTCACAGGAATATTCGTGTAGGCACAGAGCCTTAAATAACTTGGTCCCCGGGTCACTGAAAAATTAGTGCATGAGCACAGGCCAGCTGGTGCATTCTCAATGAGATTCACTATGCAGTGAGGCACTGACATGCTGAGAAGCAGCCTCCGTGTCAGGGTGAACTGCTCTCTGAATGGACTCTAAATTCCCAAGAAATCTGTGCTTTAATTGGGACTATTATGAAAGGGACATCAAATTTGCAAAATGAAATTATAGTAAGGAAGATATGCAATGCTTTTAGTACTGTATAATTTAAAATAAAAATGTACAGAAAAACATAATCAAAGGTGAAGGTTCTTTGTCAGGTTTGCAAAATCCATAAAGTGACCGCAGGTGTTTAACCCACCGCATGGACGATATAAAGAGGGAGTATTACAACACCTTACATCTCTGCCGTGTGGCTGGGTTAAGAGTAGTGCTTGGGTCTACCTTTGTGACTCCCAAGCTGCTGTTAGCACTGCAGCTTCTGCTCTTCACGGCTGTAGATGTTTGAATTTAACACAGACAAGGGCTGTCAGGGTCGTGCAATGTTTGACAGACTGCAAAATTCACGTCAGGATTTTCTTTTTCTGTACAGTAGTTGCTAACAGGAACATAACAACCTCCTACTGGTTTTGTGCATGTTTAGTCTCTGAACAGCATGAAGACATTGATGAGTGATGAATAGAAGCTCCTTTTCTGTTGCTCTGAAACTCCACTGGTGTACCTGGACTTTAAATCAGCATTCTCTCTGGCTGGTACCCTGTGCTTGATGGACCTGCACATGCTTTACTAGTGGAACTTTATTGATTTCCAGCAGTTAGTTAAAAAATGAAAGGAAAAATATGCAAGCAGAGGTGCATCTCCTTTGTGTTACAGTGGTGGCTGGAAATTTGGGGTTTAAGCATTGAAACCTAAACGGAGATCATCAAAAGTTCCTATTCTGGAAAAGAAAGATAAATGAAATCTCTGCATCTAATCATTTTTCCTCATCAGTCTTGTCTGTGACTGAGATGACATTTTGAGTATGACAGAAATACATTCTGGTCTTGTTATAAGACTCTCTGCTGTAATAGACTTTGCTATAAATCTGTGCTATCCTCATTTCTTGTGCCATTAGAACTCATGACACCCTTGTTACAACATCGTTTACAATATTCCAAAATAATAAACTGAAGATATTGCTGTAAAGAGATGTTCACTCTTGTTTTCAAGTTTTCTTAGACTGCATATGTTATGTGATTCTAGTTTTTAGATATTCAACTTTAAAAGCCAGGTTTCCACTTACAATGATTGAACATTACTTAATTTTTCAAGTCAGGTTCTTTTGCCCAATTCCAAGGGCCTACAATATGATTTATAGAATTGTTGAGAGCAAATGGCATGAACAGCCTTATCCATGTCAGAATTTATGAAGCTCAGACATTTGGATCTGGATTGCACCACATTTACGTGTGTCCCACATACAAGTAACCTAATCTGCAGCACAGCCTCTACTTCCAGGATCACAAGGATGTGTCAGGGCCTCACCTCCATTCACTTTAAATTACCATTTGAAAATCAAGCTTTTGCAGTATATCCCACTTACATGCTTCTCATTCAGATACAAACCCCAAGTCTTATTAGCCCTCTTTTATACCTTCTTTATACTTAGCTCAAATAAGATCAAAATGCAAAAAACCCAACTGTGTACAAAATTCAAGAGAAAGAAGGGAAAACAAATGTATTTTTGTCTATTTTGAAAACCTTTCCCTAAAATTTTTGTTAGACTGACAAATCATTTTTTTAAATGCAACCTTTTAAGAATTTCAGGATTTATTATGAATAGGAAAGAAAATGAGTACCCCCAAACCCATTGTGGCTGAGGAGAGAAACTACGATTTTAAAAGACGGGGGGAAATATGCTTTCATTACTCCTTCCTTTTCTCTTGGAGAGAAAATCGGGAAATATTTCTGCTACTTCTCCATTTCCTCCTCCCTTTCTGTAACTGGACACTGAAAAAAAACTGAGGAGCATGGAGCAGAATTTCACATGAAAACAAAATCAACTTCTTTAAGATGGACATCTTGTGGGACATCTCCCCATGCCACAGAGCTCAGTATCGGCAGACTGCAGCACCAATGTGTGAAACCATCTAGGGAGGAAGCACAGTCACCCTGCATCATTTCTCAGCCCTCTGTGAGTCTAAATAAATAAAAATAAGAGAGAAAAGAGAAACAAACTGCTGTCCACCTCACTGGACACTGCGGCATTGATTTTCCTTTACAATTAAATGCAAATTAATTTTGCAGTTTGAATGCTGTCACATTCCTCTTCGATTGTCCCCTCTCTTTTAATGAGAGAGTAATATCTCTGGATTGATTTTGAGCTTTTTTCCTTTTTTGGAATGGTTGTATGAACAGTCTTTTCAAACCCAGATGTGACAGATGAGGCATGGCAACACTTCAGAAGTCCCTCTGCTGTCTAACCCAGCTCAGCTCAGCCAAGGGCTTGGAGGGACCTGAAGCTTCACTCCACAGAGAAGGAGTCCACCCTTGTTTTTCCTTCTTGGAGAAGCCAGCTTCTCACAGAGCAGCCCTGTTTGTCTCCTGTTTCATCTTTCTCACCTGGCTGTGACTTTTAATTAAGGGATTAACTTAGTTGTGCAGGTCTTCACCCAGGTCCAAGTGAACTCCATGAATTCCTACTATGTGATAGGTCTGGAGAAAGGTGAAAAAGTCTCTTTTAATCAGAACATGAAGAGGGCTGTGTACCAGTGAACTGCAGTGCTGGTCAGGGTACACTAAGGGCAGCACCCATGCTGGCTGGTCCCATCAGTTTGCAGGCATGCTGTGACCTCTATGCATCATCCACCTCAGCCAGTCCTGCGTGGCTATGCTGTACAAGACAATACAGTATGGAAGAGAATAACACCTTCTACCTGACCTCATCACTTTGCTCAGATTGAGGTGCTCTTAGAAAATCTAGGATCTCCCAGATGCTTTCCATAATCTGAGTCCATTTTTGGTGGCTGATAAAATAGTAAATGCAACTGAGCTGTGAACACCCTTCAATTTTGGAGGAAATTAATGGAGGGCAAAACTGTGAAGTCCTGTCTTCAGTGCATTTCTTCAGTGTTCAGCTGCAGAAGAGAGGTTTTGGGGTGAAAAGGTGTCTCCAGCTGGCTGCAGCCTGGCAGGCACTGTGGCTGGCCAGCACAACCCACACTTGCATGCATTGCCAAAGTTCCCTGTGAAAACACGAGGTCGGCAGTGAGCACTACAGAAGAACTGGCATCACTAAACTAGTTTAAAATATGCTGCAAATATTTCATTAAATATCCAAAGGGAAATTTATTATGCTCACCATCCTTTCCAAAGTATGTATAACAATTCATTCAATGTCATACACTGTAAATTACCACTTCTTTTTCCAAGAAAATTGGTCTGCATTCACTCAAAATTTGTGCATGCTTAGAATCACATAGTATCTCATAAACAACTCATTCCAATGTGAGTCCTGTATGTTGGAAATTATGTATTAAACCTAATTCACAGTATTCTGTGATACAGAAGACAGAGAGATTTGGTGAGTTTTCTGGCTGAGTTTTCAGGTTAGTGGGGCTGAGTCTGCAAAGACACATATGCATATATCATACATATGTATATACAATCATCTGAGGTCTTTAAATGTTTAGGAAAGACCCAAAGATTTGACGGTTCACTTCCAAATCTGCATCATTTTCTTTTTTATTTAAAGGTCACATTCTAGATCATAATCAGTCAACATAAGCCCCAGATAAGGACTGTCTGACAGCTGGATATTAGAAGAAAGTTCTTCTTCATGCGTGTCTTAAAAACTTTACCATTAATCTTGCCATGAAATCTCAGTTAAATGATTGTGGAATATTACATCAAAGTTATCCAGTGATCAGCAACGTGACTTATTTTCTGACAAGTACAACTTTTTCATTTTTATCTGATGGTCATCACATCTTCACACAAAAATAGCTCTCCTTTTTTGTTCTCTCCTCTCTTTTCCCCCCAGCTTGACTACAGTGCAGATTTGTATTCTTGGCATTCTCATCCCTGTTTGATGAGTTTTAGGAAAGTCCAGTTGTCATTTTGTCCCCAGAAGCAAAGCAAACAGTGCCTTAAACTGATAACAACACAATTTAGCTGCCCCATAAACAGTCATTTTAACACCATGATATGTGGCTGCTCCTTCAACATTCAAGCAATGGAAATGACATCATTATCAGGCAACTCTAGATGATGAAAAATGGCCTACATTAGGGAACACTGTGAACACAAAAAATCTTCAGCTATCAGTCATCACCATTGTAATGTACTTACCTCTATCTGCAGATTTAGACCTATGATGAGACTGAATTTGCAAGGGAAAAAAACGACAGTCTGCAGAGGATGTTAGTATAATTAAGCTGAAACATCTCTCCACTTCTGAGGACGACCATTGTGCAGAGGCCAACAAAAGCCTGAAGGCTAAGAGATTTCAGCCACACCATAAATTTAAGGATACCTGAGAAATATGGTCTTATAGACACTCTGTGGTTGTTAAAAATAGAAATTTAGGGTGATTCTTTCTCAGGATTAAATTGGCTGTTTGGTATCCAAATTCTCCTGCAGGCTTTTTGCCTACTGTAAGGACACCATTAGTTTGCAGAAGTGCTGTCCTGCAGAAACATATTCTCTGCAGCAGCTGTCACTCCAAAGGTAACACCACAGCCTTGCATGGTATGAGCCCCCTCAAAATCAGAGCTGTAGAGAGGGCTCCCAAAGGCAGGGGCAATGGAGGTGCCTGCATGAGTCATACTGAGAGGGCACAACAGGGCCAAAATCTCTCAGAGTTGCCATGCAATGGGGAAAAGAGTTAAACAAGGAACAGGATTTCAAACTGAACCCAAGAGGTGGCTCATCAGGAGATGGTGCAACTGTTTTGGGTTGATTTCTGAGTAGCAAGAGCTAAGAGATGACAGAAAGCAACATTCTGAGATTCACAAACCTGTCTAAAACTGCTGTGGTACTGCCTGTAGGTGAGAGCTTGTAGCTTTCCAGCTGTGACTAGGTGGGACAGAGGAAGGGGAGCAGTGAGGAGCAAAGGGAGGGTTGTTCTCAGAGCACCTCCCTGCCCAGTGCAGGGAGCCCTGGAAAGACAGCCTTTTCCTAGGAGTTTTAATTTTGGTATCCCCATGTTGGTTAGGATGAACTGAGACTTTGAGGAACTCTGAGTTACTCAAGCTTCCTTCTGCAGAAATATTTTAGTTATTGCGTGGCTTAGGGCACAGCAGAGCAAAGGATCCTGGTATCTGCTGGAGCACTAATGGGCTGTTAAGTTTTCTTCATTCTGTCCCTCACAGAGAGGCTTCATTTTACATCCATCTGTCCTGTTTCAGCTCTCCTTGTTCTATTAATTCCATGGGAATGAGATTAAGTCTCCGAAGTGTGCCTTTCTATGACATATAGCTTCCTACACAGACCAGGGAAGTTTGAACACTCTTGTCCTGTAAGCGTAACGTCCTGTAATGGGAGGTTGTGTTAACTCTTTTCTCCTTTCACTACCTTTTACATCACAATAAAGTGAAGATTGCGGCTCTGCAGTGCCTAGAAGTTGTACCTTAAGTAAAAATTAGGAAGTCTTCCTCAGCTGCTCTGTGAAGGCACATAGTGAAAACTGGGTAATGGAATCCCAGTCTCCTGGAAGGCCAAAATTAAAGGAACTCTGGACACAGTTTTTCAAGCTGGAAGGGTTCTTGAGCCAAGAGATCACCTTCATTCAAAATGAAAAAGGAAGAGAGACACTTTTTCCTCTTTACAAAGGTTAGGTGAAATACTTTGTCAGTATTCTGTGCTGTATGAATACGAAGACACTGCTGGCTTTCTTAGCAACTTGTTTAGATGCCAGAATACAGGATTTTCACCTTTAGAAATGTGCTAGTAATATCTTCTTTAAAAAGTGAAATTATGCAAGTTTCAAACCAAGTTCATTTAAATTGTTTTCTTACAGAAAAAAACATAGAAATTTCAAAATGTTTCTTCCCTCTGAGTTCCTAATGGATTGAATCGGATTGCTCTATACTTATGAAGCCCAAGCAAAACATAATTTCTTTGCCATCTCCAGCTTCCAGAATCTTAGCACATTTTCCTATGTTTTATGTTCTTAGAGTCTCTCTACCCAAGGCAGGAAATTACAGGAGAATTGCAATTGTCATTTGGGTTTTGCTTTGTTTAGTCTTTTCAAGAGCATTACAAGAATGGTTTTTATCCCCATATTTATTACAAAAAGCTTGAGAATGTGACTCATAGAGGCTCAGAAACTGACAACTGAATAAAAGGAAATACAAATTTACAGCTCTGTAATTCCAAAGCCAGTGCTACATGTGGTGAAATGGGACAGGAAGAGGTTGACACACGGTTTTATCATGCAGAGGCTCTAGCAGGGGTATTGCTTCACAGCCCAGGGCAGGGACAAGTATGTATCTTTGGGGCCAGCCCCAGGGCTTGGGCTCCCAAAGCTGAAAGGGACCACAGCTGAGCAAAGCACTTCCAAAGAAATCCTTTTGTATTTCTTTCTCCAGATTAAATTTTTCAGTGCCATAAACAAGCAGAAATTCTGTTCTGTGCCCAGAAAACCAAAGATTTGTTCCTCCAGTCTTTATATGGTGAGCTTTAAAACTGACTTTCCCTACTTTTCATTACCACTGCCCTCAGCCATGCTGTAGCCTCACCATTGCAGAGTGAAAACATCAAGGAGGGAGCCTCGGGCTCAGCCACGTGTCTGGCCAGGGATAACTCAGGGCTCCTAGGTATTACAGGGTATTCCTTTTTTCTATCCTTTGGCTGCAAAGGAGACCTTGAGGAAAGACAGACTTGCTTCTCCACTTAAAGCTCTGAGTTCCTAGTTGTGACACTGCTTGGGAGAAAGTTTTAAGGGATGACTCACTACCAGCCCAGGAAAGCTTTTTCGGGAACTTGGATCAATCTCAGCCCCAGCGCAGAAGTACCTCCTCTTTAGGTGGGGAGGTGAGAAATTCTCTGATGGTTATGGTTTTCAGCAAAGATGAGTAAGTGAGAGAAACCTGGACTCCAACATACACCAGAGTTCAGGAGCAAGGAGATACAGAGCAGTGAGTGCAAACAAGAACTCTCTGTTTAGCAAAAATAAAACAATAGCAGATGGTCAGAAAAGGATTCACTGGGGCTGGTAGACAGGGAGGGCAACCCCTTAGGCTGCATGGTTGCTTCAATAGTTTTATTATTTATTCCATGCTTTGACATTATCTTTGGAAATTTATCACAAGGAAGACTTTTAATGGGTAAACATCTTAAAAAATATTACTTCCTGAAGAGAAGAACTCTTTCTGGCAGTACCTTTGGTATGCCTGATCTTGTCCTACAGAACGGTGACTCAGTCCCTGACCCACCAGAGATGGGTTTGGGCAGTGGGGACACCCAGAATAACAACCCCCAGGCTGCAGCTCACTGCTTATTTCTCAGTCTGATGTTGAAGAGAATTTGAAATTTCATCAAGGAACATTGTGCTGTTTCACCAGCTCAACTTCACATCACATCATGATGGGGGAACCACTGGTTACTTTGATACCATCTCTTAACCTACACAGTGGGGATTGCTGCTCCAGAGTACTCACTGCCCTGCACCTCTCTGTCAGAGCCCCAGGCAGCTCACATGCCCCACACTTCTCTGTGTGTTAGAGCTGTCTGGTTATTGACAAGAGAAAAGGCTCCCCTGTCACCCCCCATCACATCTGGTGCATTCATCTGAAGTTTTTCAACACTGTCCCCGTTTAATTTTTCCCCTCTGCTGCTAAAGTTCTTGGCTAGCTATCAAAAGCAAGGATGCACAGGCTCTAAGTGCTTTGCAGATGACCCAAATGCTCCACTTTTAAGGGCACTGCAAAATAGCAGAGTTGATCCACACATACCCAGAAATTTGGGCCCAAGCACTTCTAAAGCTGATATTCCCCAGTCCTCTAAGAACTGGTATCAGCAAGGTGTTGGCAGTCAAACTCTACTGCATCTCATTCGTCAGAAGGAAAAGGGTTTGACTTGTTTCTTGGAGCTATAATCTATGTGGTATTAACAAGAATGAACGATGGAACACATTTAGGTATGCAGAGAGTTAAACAGAGTTTAAGTAGATTAAATAATTTAAATAGAGTTAAACGCTGGGCTTTAATAGGTTTCAGCAAGAAGATTATTGAAGAGAGGATATTAATATGTGCTGGTATATAAGCTCTCATGAAGCCGGTGGAAATTCCGGTGAACAGAAATATGAAAACCATTGACCAGACCACTGACCACAATGGGGTTATAACAGAATCCACTAAGTAAAGAAGACCCACAACTGTTTTTAAAAGACCACAGTTTCCTTCTCTGTTTTCTCAGACCTCCAATTCCTAATAGCAATGATAATTCCTGTCCACAAGAACAACACCAGCTAATAGATTTTGTGGTTGGTGTCTTCTGAAAGACAGCTGGAATGACCATATCTTGGATTTTCCACATCCTACCAATATTCAGAGGGAGCAAGAATCCCTTAACTGTTCAAGCTATATCATATGCAAGTAAGGGAAGCTAAAATAAAGTGTAGATTTCCTCATCTACAGGCAGACAGCAAAGATTCAAAGCATAAAACTCTTTGCACAATATCTAAATGAGTCACAGAAATCCAAAATAACCAAGAAATCATATGAAAGCTCTTTCAAGTTACTAAAAAAAACCCCAAATTCATCTGTAGGGAACAATCTCAGAGAAATTATTCCAGGAAAAATTTGTTCACTAACATACAGCATTGTATGTCACATGGGCTAATTATAGGAGTGAAAGCAACATAGGAATTAGATGGTCTTTTCAAGCCTGTAAGGAGTGTGAACAAAGAATGTAATTACACATCGAGCCCGTTGATTAACCAATTACTAGTTAAAGCAGATTTAGACTTTAAATTAATTTGGTTCTGAATTCTGGGGATTTTGGGGGTAAGATAAACAGTGTTTGAAGATTAATTATCCTTGTCTAAGATGAAGGAACTCATTTCAATTTTGTTAGCGTATTGAAAGGCCCTGTCTGCTGCATGGGAGAGAGTAGACTGCAAATCTCAGCAGTATTGAACTGACTGATTAAAGTGTATTCTGAGACTCCTAATCACTCTAATCCTCACAGAGAGTGGCAATATTACACACGACATTGTGACAGCCCAAATTAATATTTAAATGAAAAACAGATCAACATTTTCCTAGAGGAAAAAGTGCACTGTCTCCAAAGGACCAAGGGAAGTTCAACCAAGAACTTATAAACTCAATAGCGAGGAAGCATTGCAACACAGCTTTTCATGCACCTTTGCCCAAAGAGAAAGTAAAGGTGCTGTTGTGGCACCTGCCATTCATTCTCTCACACTGCAGCACCCTGACTGAACTGTGTGGAAGTGCTAATATGACATTTTACTTCCCTGTAAGTAGTCCCAGGCAAACATTTGGTACAGGAAAGATGTCACAATTCAACAGCTGTCCTGGCATGTGGATGGATTTTCTCAGCAACTTGCCTAGTGAGGTGCTCAGCTGCCTAATGTCCCTGCCACACAGAGGAGCACAAAAGCTGTGGCGCTGTTAAGTGTCCTGGGCCAGCACAGCCTGCTGCTGCACCAGAGCTTCCTGTCTCACCTTAGGCTCTCCATTAATTGTCCCTAGTCTGCCTCCATCATGGGTCGGCCTTTGGCTTCGTGCTGCGAGTGTGTTGGAAGAGAAACACACCAACTTGCTACTAGCATTCTACTTCCATAGCAAGAAATAGCCTAAACTCTAATATAAATGCTAGTTTTAAGATTAGGCTGGTAAATCCAGTCAACAAATGATACCTTTTAGGAAGGCAAAAGCACAAAAAGCACTGCTTTCTCACTGCCCGCTGAGCACCCACTCCTCACTAAAACAAAGCATTCATTTCACCAAATTTCAATGCAGACCAGTAAGACCTTTCCTTACAGCCTCATTCCTTAAGCAGCTTATTTCCACTGAAGTCAGTAGAAGGCATTTTAGTTTGCAGAAACAAACAGAAGGTACAAACTATGTTTCTGGAATACAAAAGCCCACAAGGTCTGGACCTCTTCGTGTTAGGTGCTGAAACAGCACACGGGGAGCCAGCCCGTACTGCAGAGAACATGGCAAAATAGATGTAAGGCTGCAGAAGATGATGAAATAAATGAAGGACTGAAGATTGCCTGCAGAACAAGGCGAGTCCAATGAGGTTTCCAGAGTCATGAGAGGCAAACTAGATCTAGGAAAAGTTAGAACTGCAGGGACCAGGGTCAAAAAATAAGGCATCAGCCACTGCCACTGAACAACAACCCCTTGCATCTCTCTGCTGTCAGTTTGGGTGAGCCTGACATGTTGTTTGCCTCCTCAGGCCAGCAAGTTTTTATGGGGCACCCAGAGCTACATCAAAGAGTGAGTTGCAAGTCCCAGCCAGGATCACTAAAGGTGAAATATCTGCTCTCAAAAAGACTGTGCTGCCTCTCTCTTCCCATTTTCTGAATTAATTGGGTCATGGGAATAATGACAACTACTTCTGCTCATAAAACACTCANGTTCAGGGAGGGTGCAGGCCAAAACCGGACTGCAACATGGAGGGTCCTGAACTTCACCCTAAGTAAACAGTATGACTTATGTAAGTTCAGTTTCTTCCCCTCAAAACCCTTTCCTTGAAGCATCTGGTGCTTGAAACATCTGGTACTTCAACTAAATCCCAGCAAGCATGTGATCCTGTCCTGTGAACTCACATTGGGTCCTGGTAAATTCAGAGCCATGGGTTTATTTATCATTTGATTGCTTTATTGGTTTTTATAGTATTACTACCTCAGCCTGACTAGGAGTCCAGTCTTCCTTGTGCTAGGTGCTGGGCAAAGACGTGGCTACAAGGTTCCTAGTTTATTGCACTGGTGGCCCTAATTCCCAGATAGGGGAAAATGTACTGGTTTATCCCCCATTTCCAGACCCCAGAGGTAGCTGTCTTTTGGTCATGCAGATGTGGCACGCATACAAGATACATTATGGGCTTCAGGTGAAACATAAATTAAGCAGCAGCATGGCAGAGGAAAGATTTGTGTTTGGAGACCATCTTCAGAAATAGATTTCTGGCCAACTGCTGCTGCACGCACCTCTCCAGTGTGATGTCTGACAGTTTCTTAGCACAGAAACTCTAGGGGCAGCACACATCTCTTACACACAGACATCACTTAAAATCATTTTTTTAAAGAAAACATGTTCCTGTAAACCGAAACACTTGGATCCTTGACCTAAGCAAGTATCCTTATGCAAGTAATTTTCAAAAATAGAGGAGACAGATTTACTTCACTCCATCCTCTCCTCTTTCAATCACGCTCTCACATTCCCTCTAGTGCTCTCCTGCTTCCACACTCCTCAGCCAAAGGGAAAATTCATCTCCTGTGTTTCAAGAAGCTGGTCTGCAAGCTGCAGAATCCACAAGCCCTGGTTTCCCACGGGCAGACATCCAGCAGCAAAGCCTCAGCTGTGGTTTTTCCCCTGATTTTAGCTCCCTTTCAAAATATCCTCCACTGCTTTCAGTCCATGCTAGTGCCCCATCTCTAGCTGGACTGGCACAAACACACTCTGTGGCTGGGTCTGCAGGAGGGATGCATGGCCAGTAGTGGTGCACCAACTTCCCACTGCAAGGACAAGGAAAAGGGAAAACAAGGGCAGGAGCATCATCAGCTGGATCAGAGGAGTGGTGGGGAGGGAGAGGGCATGGGGGTGGGGTATGCTGGGTCACACTCCCCACCTTTCCTGACCAGCCATGGGCTGGCAGGTCACAGCAGCTGAAGCTGTGGGAAAGCTAGGTCCAGCTGTAGCTCCAGCAAATCCCCACTGAGACCAGTAAACAGGACATGCAGCTTGGCAGCTTTGCACAGACAAGGTGAAATTCCCTTTGCTCATTGCCTGCACTCCATTCCAGAGTGCACCACACAAAAGCATTGTCAGATTTTCCACGTATATGTACATACATCCAGTTATGTATTGATTTTTAAAAAGTACTTGCCACTCACTTTTAGAAACAGCTGCATTGTTCTGGATTCAATTTAAAGAAAACATCTGTTTTAGGGTGATGCACTTGACAAAAAGAGGTGCCACCAGCTCTTTCTGAGGTTATGAATCACTCATTTCAGCCTTTGCATCTCATGTGAGCTTCACAGGACTGGCAGCACAATGCCTGATGGGGAATGGGCAGGCAGTGGATGGCTCGATGGGGTGTCAGGACACCTGGTCACCAAGTGGCTCTTTTGGGTGGGGAGGTCTGGGCACCTCTGTTCTAGTGGCACCACCCAAGGGCTGGCTGCTGCAGCTGCCCACCTCTTGCAGCCAGAAAACTCTCCAGAACACAGCAGCACTGAGGCACACAGCTTTCCCTCAGCTGAAGACATCCAGAGTATTTACTTGATTATTGACATGCTGCTGAATGTCATCATACCCTCAGAGGCTCCAGTCTCTGCCACAGACTCAGAAACATGCCTTTCTCCTTGCTGTTGTACACCAGGGTTGACAGATCTTCTGCTCCACCTGCAGCTGCCTGTGCTGCAGCATCCTGCAGCTTGGGTACATTCAACTCCTCCAAGCACTCACCAGAAATGTGAAATGACAATGTTGTTAGATCACTGCTGCAGGATTGGGAACACATTTTGCTTTGTGAAATTAAAGAGGTGCCCAAAGGCATCTTGAGCTGCTTCTGTCACTGAATCCTGCCTGCCCAGCACAAGGTGTCTCAGGAGGCTGTGCTCTGCTCAGTGCTGGTGCTGCTGCCCTCAGCATCATCATCTGTAGCTGCAGTTGTGATTTATTTTTTTCTACAGAGCTGGGGGTAGGTGAGTCACACTGCAAAACAGCAGCAGATTGAGAGACCAGGCCCAAGCTCAGCCATGCTCAGGTATACCCAGGAGGTCTCTACTGCTTTCAGTAGCTCCACCAGCAGCCAGAAGCCACCATTTCAGTAGCCTGCAAGAGTGAATAGGCAACTGTCCAGCAGGCAGCCCTCTGCAGGGGCTCTGGGTGCACAAAGTGTTCATGTGTGAATCACTCTGGCCTCAGCAGCAGGAAACTGCAAGCCACTGGGACGGTGATAGCAACAGAGACACACATTGACGCATGCTGAATTTACAGAGATTCTGCGTGCAAGGGCACAGAACTCCCAAGCCTCTCTGTGGTGGCCTCTGAGGGGCTTTGCTCTCTGGAAAGGGGAGGCAGGTGGGTTGCACTGCTGTTGCAGCAAGTTATGGTCAGGCAGTGTACAGGAACCAGACAGGATCCCTGAAGTTCAAAGGTAGGGAGGATCTCCTGACAGAGCAAGACCCTGAGATCACCCCCTTGCCACTGTCCACATCATACTGTGTGTGTGGAGAGTGGCAGGGAACAGCCTGCTCTTGCACCCCAGCTATCCTTCACCTTTCTAAGAGGATACCAATGTCATATGTTATTTCACAGCTGCCTTGCTCTTAAGACCAGCCCAAGATTCAAGAGGTCCTAAGGGAGGAAATCCAAGCACAGGGTGGGATGGCCGAAACTTGAACGTCCAGGTTCCCAACAGCAGGGACACAATCTGTTCAAGCCACATGGTACAGCAAAGTCAACTGCGTGCTTGGGCATACCTAACAAAAGACAGTAGAGGTTTCAGCTGCACAATCATTAGACTGGAGGCAACTGGAAGCAACTCTTAAGGTGCCTCCAAAATTATAGTAGAGGGTGCTCTGAGTTGCATGGGAGCAAAGATGACAGGAATCACTTTCCTTCCTATCTCAGTTGTGTAGAGTCCATGCATTTCACAACTGCTACCCTAGCCAAGAGGATGAGACCTGTCAAGACATTTAGGTACTGATTTCCTACTAAGTTCGATGCCGTATTGGATATACAAACAAGGAAGATCTTGACACATAGATTCCCTTTTGAGTCTGACTTATAGCTTTGGAATGTTCTCATTCCAGTGTTACTCCATTTGCTTTTGCCTCACATCTCTGGAGATGCTATAAATAAACACACAGAAGAAGAAAAAAATTAGGACATACTCAGCCAGTTCTGCAGCTCTCCCCCACAGGCACATAGGTACCCCAGAGGTAATCAGTTGTAACACTGTAGAATGAAATCCAGCCCTGGATTATTTTAGCACTACATGTAGTAGCCAGTGATGATTAAATTAGCCAACACTTTTCAAAAATCCGTCCACACATGCTTGACATTAAATGTCTGCATTAGTGAAGACTACAGGCTCTCTATTCAGAGTGCAAAGCAATATCCTTTGTAATTCCTTTTAAATTTATTGCCCTGAATGTCACAGAGACTTACTGTTTTCATACTGTGGGATAGGGTCAGAAGCAGGGAGATGATGAGTTCTCTCTCTGCCCTTCAGAATTGGAAATATCTCACTTGAATGCTTTTTAACCCAGCTCCTTGCTCAGCTGGGAAGAGGCTACTCTGGTCATGAGTTTGGCAATTTCTCATCCAATGGGACGTGTCCAAGAAGACTAGTTCTTTTTCACAAGTAGATCTCAGTGTACCTTTAAAGCAGGATTATGTGCTTACAGGTCTTACTGCCCCTCAAAGTGGAGATGAGATATTCAATAATTGGGCAGCGTTTGAGAGGCAAAATTGAGAGGTTTTAAAGACATATTAAGTGTTCAGGTAGAAAAGCAGGACAGCCAGACAGAGCCCCCAGGTCTCCTCCAGGCAGTCATACCAGAAGAACAAGGCCACACCGCACACCTCTGCCTCACTGGCACAGAAACACTGCAGGTAGCTCAAAGCAAGTCCTGGAACCAGAGGCACCAGGAGTGCGGCTGCACTGTCCTTCCTGAGTTAACTTACCCAAGGCTGGTCAGTTCTCTGCTGTACTAGTGCTGTACTGCACCAAGGATATATTGTTTTCCATCATCTGCTAGCCGAACAGAGATTATTCTCCATCAAAGGTCACAACAGGAAGCAACCCTCCCCATTGTACCATACCAGTGCCGCTGAAAATTCCCAAGGATCTTTCATAAACCCAAGGCACTTCTCCATCAGGTGAGATGCTTCACTTAGTACTCAATTTTCACAACGTAACTGGGTACTGGCTGCCATTGTCTTAGATCTTGCAGTGCCTCCTTAGCCAGTGTAACCTTGGTCGCTGAGTTCAAGTCAGCTGGAACAAGGTGAGTAGGTATCTAGGTACACATAAATGCAAACTGGAAATGCCAAGATAGGTTACAAACGCTCCAGTCCTTACACAAAAATTAGTCTGCAAGGCACTTTGATTCCTTGCTTCTGGAAGCATGAGAGCTCCCATGTCAGAAAGAAGGTTAAATGACTTGCCCCAACAGTCCCATACAGCAGAGGTGAGGTCAGGTTTAGAGAGCTGGGTCCTCATCTCACCGCTCCACCAGCAGGCTGTATTAACACTGTAATTATACATTTCCCATCTGCCTCTAGAGCTTTTTGCTAGAGCTAGATAATTAAGCTCTCCTTCTGGCTACGTTCTTTTATTGAAATGGTGCATGTAACACAGCTTGGTATTTATTAATGCTAATGAGTTTTCAAAACAATCTGAGACAGCCACTCACCTTTAACTTCTGTGATTGCAGTACATGTCCAGCATCATTCCCAGTTTAATGATGCCATGTGTCGCGGGTCAGTCTCCTTTAGAAGCCAGTCTGTAACATAAAATATGGCAGTCTCCATCTGCAGTCAGGCTGTTCTGAGTGAAAAGCAGATCCAGGCTTGAACTAGCAGGAGCAGATGCCAGCTTCCCCCTCCCTTTGAGGTTCTAATGGTGGTTTATTAATTTTTAGAACAAGGTCAGAAGTTTATTTGCCTGCTGAATCTCAGTGAGCAATCTCACATCTCATAGGCAAGTAAATATAAGCCTTCAGAATCTGACACTCCTGATGGTTCATAACACAGACAAGCAAAAACGTAAACCTCAAATTTACAAGAGCCAGCAGAGGTGGCATATTAATACCTTGAGATGGGATGGTTTGATAAGCACAGATCAGCTCTCTGTCACAGAGACCATGTTAGTCAAAACCATGCTGACAGCTGCCTGCCGTGGTGGAGGGCTGACATGCATGACCTACATCAAGGGTCATTTGTTAAAGATTATGGTTTCCAGTGTAAACACTCTTGAAGTGACTCTGATCCTCAGCATACATCCTTGGAAATATCTCTGTAAGTAAATGCAAGGGGCTGCAATATAGTTCTCTTGTCCTAGGAGACAGGTTCTGGCCCAGAGACTCCTGTCCTGACTGGAATAGGATTCTGAAAAGTCCCTGGTCCCTGATCCCATCCCAGGCACTGGATGCACAGCCTTGATCAGGGCTAGTTCTGGAGAACTGGGGTATTTTGAAGGCATGGGAGGTCCAGCTCCAATGACATGACAATAGTAAGATGAAGGCACAGTAAGTGGGTAAACATTGCCACATTACAGCTGCAGGGGGATGTGGCCACACAGCTAGCCAAGGCCACATGAGCTGCTGTCATTGCCTCCGAATCCAGGAACTATGGGGTCTTTCACGTAGCTGCTGACTCAGATGCCTGGTTCTGTCCTGCCTCCAAGGAACAGAGCCAGCCAGTGGCAGCAGCTCCTACCCTCATCCACAAAAGGGTGCATAAAAGGTACAGGGCTGTATGCCTGGGAATAATAATGGTCTCCTTGCCACAAACCATGAGTGGGTCAACGGGACAGTGACACGTCCAGGACATCGAACCACTTTGTGAGGGGCTGGGTCAGGGGAGCTGTGGAACCCCAGCAGGCTTGCTCAGGGATGCCCTGCTTGGAAATGAGTGCTGCGGCAGTTCCCAGCACTCTGGTCTCCCTGGCTCAAACACCACAGGATCATGTTTATTAATAAAAGACAAGAAAACCAGCAGTGATGGTTTATAAACTGCATGGGTCTAAATCCAGCTCACCCAGAGGAGAGCAGTGCCACCAAGGACTGAGGACTAGCTGAAACCAAAGCTAAGCTTTGCAGAAATACTGCTTAACTTTTATGTGAGACATTACTGAGTCTAATAAATCCCTGCATACCACCTTCATTAAGCAGGATTTACTGTAATATGCTATATACGCTTTATGCCTCACCTGCATAAACATCCATGTTAATGCTATAAATTACAGTGTTCATATTAATGTATCACAGGCACCTCAGCCAAGGTGAAATGCTTAATGGCTTTCAGTAAGCACCTGAATAGCAACAAAGGGTGGAACAAGAGAGAAGCTTCTCTAGTAATTGAGACAGAGTGCATGAGTGCTGTAAGCCTTACAAAATCATTCTTAAAAAATAAAAAGGAAAAAAGATCTAAACCCCTAAAGTTTTGCGTACCGCAGTATTAGTGCTAGACTTCAAGGCTTTCTAACAGATATTGGCTCTGATTTGTGAGATATGCATTACATCATAGTCTTCTTTTAGGACATTATGTCATTCCTGCTGAGACGCATTATCTCAGCTTGGCCCAGCATTAGCAATTTTTGCGGGCCTACTGCAGTGTTTCCAAAGCACTGCTGGGAAACACAGATTGAAATCTGAAACGTTTATCTTTTACAAAGCTGAAAAAGAGGAAAGATGTTAACATCAGGCATCACTGACTTCCTTAACCCTCTCTTGGCTCTGCTTCTTACTGGCATTTGGATTTGATGTCTTTGGACATGCTGCACAAACAAAGCAACTTTTAAAAGCTCATTAGAGGGGGCATAATACAGTGTTTCTTCCCACTCCCTGAGAATTGCCCTTGCAGCTGCCTAAAATACACCTCCCCAATCTTTATACGATGTCAGCGTGAATCAGACTGTGCCTACATACACTGACAAGCTAGATTCCACAGACATGTCTAGAACACATATTAAGAATAAAAGGGGAAGGCAGTGAAAAGCTTTATGTGACTCAGTCTCTTATTAAAATTTTATGTAGAATCAAGCAGCTCTAGTATTCTGTTTTTCAGTCCCTACAGAGATCATGGACACCCATATGGATATTCACATCCCAATCCTTTTGAGGACACAAAAGCAGAATTCCAGGAAGTTTATATTAGAGAGCAATTTTTACACAGGGAACAGAGAAGATAGTATCTCTTCTGACTTCAGCCATGAAATTAGAAGCCAATTTCATCTCAGTGCATCCAAAACAAGGTTAAAGGCTGTGTCATGAAGGGACCAGACAAATACTTTCAAGATAAAGCAAGGATACTTCCAAAACCTTGGAGAATTCCAATACCTCTCTCCACAAAAGCACAATTTAAAAAAAGGAGTTGCAAGTGCTAAGATGAAATGAGAAACATTCAACCATAACTAAATGGCCACTCCTTCCCTTGTTATAAACTAATTCTATTCAGTGAAAAGCTTTAATTTCTCTGCTCCATTTTTACTTATATTGTGTGTTCAGTGTTTGGTGCTTTAAGGCTCTCTGCTACAGCTGTAGCATATTTTCTGGAAAGATTGCAACAGCAACTCTTTCCATCATGAATGCATGTTTAATGGCATAACTAGAACTTGGGAGGCAGGACGTCCTGTAATCCTTCCAGACATCTCTTTCCCACTTGGAGTAAAAGATCATTCTTTCCTTTTGTTTCCCTTTAGATGGAAGAGCTGGGAAAATGGATCATTAGGAAGAAGAATAAGTTCTCATGTATACTTGACACCTGCTGTCCCCATCTCCATATTTGCAAGGTAAATTTTCTGGTCTTAGTAGTCTACTTGAACAGGCAGAAGTGTTATGGTTTAGGGTCCAAGGGCTTTTAATTCTTAATGTTCCCAAAGAGGTGCATAGGACAAGTCCCCATCCTGCTACACTTTGCTGTTGTGACAAGGTAACACCATGCTAGATGTAAAACTGCTACACACAGGAGGAAAAAATCACCTTGTTTTGCTAGAGAGTCATTCAGAAGAGCTGCAAAAAAGTGGGTTTCCAGGCATTTTCACTGAAAATAAATTTGTGGAATTTTGCCAATGATTCCTTTCACCAAAAAGAGGATATGATGATCTGTAATGCCTCACCTGAAGAAAACATGGAGGTCATGACAAGACAGTGAATTACCCACTGACTGAAGTGTGAGCAAGACGACCCACAAATAGGTGGGCTGACTGGCTGCTGAGTCCTTTGGAAGGTCAGGAGTAATGTGCTGTATAACATGGTAAGAGCTGCTAGATTCACTGAGGTGAAATGCTGTTATAGACTGGTGCTTTATGGGTCCTGCATGGCTCAGGACATTAGGTCACAATTCACAGACAGAGTAGAATATATTGATCTGAGAGATCAACACTTCTGAAAGATGATTCACTTAAGATATCACAGCGAAATGCACTTAAAATAAATACAAATACGTTTGCTCTTCCCCCCAAGAACTTGTAAAACTGAAGTCATAGCATTATAGAACAATAGGATCAAACTCTTTCACATTAGCAGAATATAAATTCACATTATTTGTTGGACTCTGGTGGAGTTTTTATGCAGGTTTCAATGAGAGTATAATTTGGCCAGTGGTGCCAAGCAATGGAGTAATAACAAGCTGAGCTCCTTAGGAAGGACTTGTGCAGGTTTCATGCATTCCCCAGCCTGCACAAAGAAACTCCTTTCTAGCAGAAGCTGCTGGATGAAGGCTGTTACCAGAGGGCATCACCCCAGCAGGAAAATAACACCTGTGTGCTGGGGGGGGACACAGGAAGGGATGCTCTATCCCACAGCTTCCCTGCAAATGGAGATTCCCTCTATCTTGCAGGTTCCCCTGCAGATGGAGGTTCCCCCTCCTCTTTCCAGCAGTTCCCTCTGCTCTCACGCCCTGCCAGCTGTGGGATCCCTCCCCGCAGCAGGTGTTCGTCTGGTTTCACATCCTATGGACCTCCCATGCCTCTCCATCTCCAGCTCCCTGTGCCTATGTGAACAGCAGTCTGCAGCACATTCCTCCTCATGTGCCTCTGGACACCCAGAGTGCCTGAGAGCCAGCTTGGGGCTTTCCCCTTGCCAGTAGGTTGTCAAACACTGTGGGCAGCAAGGAACATTCAGGAGACCTCTCCAGTACCCAGCCCCAGGCAATGCACAGACTTAGCTGGAGCTGCCCAAGGTCAGGGTACAAGGGCTCCAGATCCTGCCTGCATCCTGGGAGCAAGCCCTGCATGAGTAAGTCTCCTCAGCTGCAAGAAAAACAGTGAGGCCAAAGGCGAGCCTTACCGTATTCTGCCAGAGCTGGTTCAGTTCCCCTGTATGGAGGGCCTTAAATATTCCTTCGCCTCCTATCCTTTTCACTCCAACATCCTCAGACATAATTTAGAAGGATTCTTTTAGTTTTAATTAACTTTAAACTCCTATTCTTTTCCCCACTAGTGGGAATTAGCAGCCTGTGCCTGATTCCCCACTGCACGGCTGTGATTTTACAGCCGTGTAGCTCAACCAGTTTTGTACTTCCCTGAGTTATGAGGCTCGCTGGTGAATTTATGTCAAGAGAACACAGCAGCCTTCTCCAGCCTGCTCCAGACCCAGTGAATGAGCCTTAACTTGTGGGGCAGGAGCTCACAGCTTTAACTCTAAGTTAGATGGGGAAGGAGTCTTTTTGTCAACAAGTGAAATGCTTGAATATGTATTTTTGAAAGAATTGGGTCAAACTTGATAAGTTTCCAAGGGAAAAAAATGGCACAATTATATCAAAGCTCAAATTTTTTGTGGGTTTTAACATCTGGGAATTTGTTTTAGACGTGCTGCACCATTTGCAGATGACACAAAGTTGAGTGCTGCAGCTGAGACACTTGAAGGGCAGGATGCCATCCAGAGGGACTTGGGCAAGCTCTAGGACTCATGGAAGTCTCATGAGGTTCAATAAGGCCAAGTGCAAGGTGCTGTACCGGGGTCAGAGCCACCCTGGTATCAGCACACGCTGGGGGATGGACAGATCAGAGCAGCCCTGCCCAGAAGGACTTGGGGGTGCTGGTGGGTGAGAGGCTGGACATGACCCAGCCATGGGCACTCACAGCCCAGAGAGCCAAACGTGTCCTGGGCTGCATCCAAAGCAGCACGGCCAGCAGGGCAGGGAGGGGATTCTGCCCCTCTGCTCTGCTCTGGTGAGAGCCCACCTGCAGTGCTGCACCCAGCTCTGGGGTCCCAGCACAGGAAGGACATGGAACTGCTGGAGAGAGTCCAGAGGAGGCCAACAAGAGGATCAGAGGGCTGGAGCATCTCTTCCATCAGGAAAGGCTGGAGAATCCCTTCTGGTACCTGAAGGGAGCCTACAAGAAAGATGGAGAGGGACTTTTTACAAGACCATGAAGTGACAGGACAAGGGGGATGGATTCAAACTGAAAGAGAATATATTAGGAAATCATATATTAGGAAAAATATACTTTACTGGGAGGGTTGTAAGGTGTTGGCACAAGTTTCCCCAAGAAGCTGTGGATGCTCCAGTCCTGGAAGTGTTCAAGGCCAGGTTGAAATGAACTCGGAGCAACCTGATCTAGTGAATGGTGTCCCTCCCTTCAGCAGGGGAGTTGGAAGGAGATGATCTTTATGGTCCTGTCAAACCCAGGCCATTCTATGATTTTATGATTTTCATTTGATGTTGAAGAACAAAACTTTTTTACTTCTACTTTGGTAACACTGTTCTCCGCTTCAAAACTGATCCAGGTGTCTCCTCCTCTAAAATGAAAAAGATGGTTTTGAGAATATTAAGCAATGCTAAAATGAAACTGGAATGTATTTTACAGGTCAGCCAGCATTTGGGCATTATTTCAATTGAATTCTTTAAATTTTCTTGTATTTTGTCTCATGGTTTCCCATAATCTTTTGTTTTGATTAGCCGCATAATTACAAGGCCTGTTTTTCACTCAGCTGTACTGCACAGGTCACAGCCAAGCAGGCATTGGTTTAGCACATTCAGCACACCCTCCCTGGGCAGAAAATGGTGGGACATGACAGAAGTCCAAGCCCTGATAGGGGACTCCTGACCTTCCCATTAAGTCCAAAGTCAGCACAGAAATCCCTTTTTAATGTACCCAAGGCTTTTGGTTTCTCCTGCAGCTTCCTGAACATGCCATGCCCTGGATCCTGAGGACTCTGCATGTTCATTCATCCTTTACCTAGTGTAGGTAATCAAGTAAAATTGTCTCTGACTACTGAACTGTTCTCATCTACTGAACATACATGTATATCTACTGAACATACATGTATTTAACTAATTCTTTAAATTTTCTGCCATGTCGCAGCATTGCAGTCTAGTTCCTATGCCCACTGACTTATGGGTTATCCTCTCAGCCCATTAACTTATTTTCAAAGAACGCTGTTTACAGAAGAAATTCTGCCTCCATGTAGTTAGTCCTGATTTTATAGAGGAGCTGTGTAAAGTCACTGTGGTCAACCCTGGAGAAAACTTCATTGTGTCTTACTCACATGAGACTCACTATGGGTCTGACTTAAACCCCACTGCAGTCTTTTTTGCTGGACTCAGCCAGCAGGCTCTCATCTGCCTTGCTGAAGCATTACTGGAGGCAGGAGTTTTGGCAGAGGACTCCTTTTTGATGAGGTTTTTCGACTCTCCGTGAGGGTGATTTTTAAACTGCCTTTATGTGAGCAAAACAGAACATTTTGTGTGTACCTGTAATACACTACATCTGTCACTCTGTTTTATAACCTTGTAACTTGAAAGACTTTTAACTTACAAACTCTTCAGGAAAATTCACTCCACCTATGTGTCAATGGTATTCAGTCATCCAGGCTGACCTTTCAAATCCCTGTATAAGGTTCTGAGTGGCACTGCTCTCTGTACAACATGAGTGTCCAAGCAAGGGTGTGCTGGTATTTCTGTGGCTATCCTGGAGACAAGCGTTGATGCAATATCACATTTCACTGTAATAGTTACTGTTAAGTAGATGTGTGCTCCTTGTTGCATCAGCTTGCCATTGGCACAGGGTGGGAAGCCAGGCTTGCAGGGGAAGGTGAACTTGAGTGATACCCTGAAGGATAGCATCCAGGAGCTAGGGATGCAAGGCTTATTCATTGGGAGCCTTGCTCTCTTCATTAGAAACTCATTAACACACAGTCAGAAAGAGCAGTCTATGGCCAGCAGCAAAATATATCAAATGCTCTCCCCTCTTCCCTATCTGTGTTACAAGGAAGTGCAAGGAGATGTTGGGTGATACCACGAATAGGTCCAAACAGGAACAGGCTCACACCTGAGAGAGAGAACGGTCCAGGGCATCCTCATGACATGCAGAAATATCTACCAAAGCACTCTGCTGCTGCCAGTAAAGCTGTGAACTTGGAGGGCATCTAGTGTTTTGTATGCACAGTCTTCTTGGGGCTGCAGCAGGGGGGTAGGGGTAACAGAAGGAATCGTCAGCTACATTCTATCCCAAAAAGGGTGACAGATTTGAAGCAGGTGCTGAGGCTTTGGGGTGATTTGACAGCTTTCAAAATGCTGCTTGGGACCACCTTGTCCTAGTGTCTGGACCCACACTGCAGCCCCAGGGGTTGCTGGAACACAGGAGGTCAGCTGCTGGCTGCATTGCCCCAAGGCTCCTAGGGGTCAGGGATTGCTCCGTTGCTGTCACCAGGAGCACCAAGAGATGAATTTCAAACATGCTGGAGAGCCAAAATAACATGTTGTGGCTCCCATCCTCATTCGCTGCTGGAACTCTCTTCTCCCTCCAACCCATGTTGCAAAGGTTCAGAAGTGCTTTCTCCTCCTCTTTACAGTAAACAACTTGTCCACACTTGCTCTGGCACCTCCCAAAACAGAGAGGCTCTAGGTCTATATCTGGATGATAGAAACAGAAGAGATTTTCCAGATTCAGTGGCACGGGGATATGGCTTACAGAAGGGAATAACATCTCTCAGCCAGGAAGCAAGTGTTGGTCAAAGCTTGGCTTCTATAAGAGAGTGCAAGCAAGAACTACATACAGCAGTTGTTGGAGATTTGTACCTTCTTCTTGAGCATGAATGGCAGCTGTGGAAAAAGGCTCAAAGAAAATTTCTCTCATTTTGCCCTCTGTCTGTGCACTTGGTGGCCATAGCACCCCTCCCCAGCAGGGCTGCAGGCTGGCTGTACAGAGCCAAGTGAGCTCAGCTGACACAGTTTTAAAAATGAACTCAGTGAGCTGAAAAGATCATTTTTCTCTCCTGACATTTTCAACTACTTAGTTGCTTAATTATCTGTTACCAGAATATCTCCTATAAGCACCAGTAATTTTGCCCATTAACAATTAGTGAGAACAGTTATTCCACTGAACTTTGTGCAGTTGAATAATAGATTAATATCCATCCCTCTGAGTATGACTAGATGGGGCAGATTCCCAGCTGGAGCAGGCTGACTTAGCATCACTCAGATCAACATTATACTTTCATATTTAAAAAACAATTTTAAAATTATGTATCTTTTATTTATTTTTCCAAGAATAATGACTGTATCTCCTCTAGTTTGGGTATTCTAGCAATCACGTGCCCTTCTGTTATGCAAGTAATTTCAGTAGTGATCCAGTGAACAAACAAATTTCTGCCTTGCCCATAACCTGGTTATTGATATGCTCACTTTTAGAAATAGCAGCCAATAGAAATCCCCTCAAAGATGCAGGGTTAGAGTGAGGTTTAATGAAGCCACCTTCACATTACATCTTCCATCTCCATAATATCCCAAATATTTTAAAGAAAAGAACTTCTAATGGAGTTATATCACAGACAATAACTACACAAGACCATTAAAACTTGGAATGGAAAATTCATACTCTAAATGTGATATTACAATTAGATCCATTCTGTCATCTACAGATAAAATAGCCATCTCTCTCCAGAAATTAAGCAATCAGGTCCTGTCTTTCAAAGACTTTGCAATATAGCAAATTCAGTATTTGTAAGTTAGGAGTTCCTGTATAAAGAGCAGACTATAAATAGGGATGAAATATACTTTGAAAGAACTGTAGTATTCTTCAGAAACTTCTACAGGAAAAAAAAAAAAATGGACAAGTCCACTTCTCAGGGTTTTCACTGGCAGTTTTGATGAGGCATTTATAATTACATCTCCAAGAACTGATCCGTGCTATTTTAAAACTGTTTCAATTTTTGCAAGCACGCATGGATTCTGCAACTAATTAACAAGGTTTTCATTTTGAAGAACAGTTACAGGAACATTGTCCCTTTTTTTACGCTTTAAAGAAAAGAAAAAAGTATATATATATTTTAAAAAGCATCCTTAGGGTTGCAGAGAGCTACATGTGATTTTGATTAAAGCCAGGAGCTAGAGAGGTCAGCCCCATCTTTTGTGTCTGTGATTAGAGAGCAGCTCCTCTATGCTGCTGGCCGTCAGGCAGTGCGGGTGAGACCACGGCTGGTGTGTGTGTGCCTGGTTCCAGCAGGGAAACACGAGATAACCGATCAGATATCCCACAGCCCGAGGTGTAAGCCAGCCCAAGACACTTCTGCCATTAGCTGACCCTGTTCAGCGGCTGAGGGTGGCTGAGGGCAGCTGCTGGGTGCCTGACACCTGTAAGACATTCAATCCCTGTGCTGCCTGTCACCTGCCACCCTGCCACACACCACACACGCCTGGCCATCCTAGCACGGATCCTATGTGGCTCTGGGGGGTCTGGACACCCCTCTCTACCCTGGGCCATCTCACAGGGCTGTCTGGGCTGTCCCATCTCTGCAGCCAGTGGAGGCACTGACGGCAAGTGGAGACGTCACTGTTGAATTTAGGCAGATACAAAAGTTGACTTGATATTCTCCAGCACACCCTCCATGGGATGTTTAACAGGAGGTACATGCCTACCCTGCTGCCTTTGGTGCAAGAGGTGGAGGAGCTCAGCCCCCACCCAAAGATGGCTTCTTCTTCACACGTAGAGGAAACAAAGTCAGGGGAGGCCATGAACACATGGAAAGGATAAATGTAAAGCCTGGTAAGAGAAGTGGTAAGTGTGGGTCTACAGCCTGGTCTCCTCAAGAAGCTGCCAGAGAAAGGTTCAGTAGGAGAGGCAGTGACATGACTGACCAGTTCCCAGGATCCTGGCATGTACCAAGGGACCGACATTATGCCGGGTTGTCTTCTCAAGTTGCCTCTAAGAAGAATGTTTACACTACTAATAGCTACTCACCGAAGGGTATTTATTTGCAGGCAGCCCATACTATTGTGTGTGTGTCCTGCCTCTCCTCAGTGTGACCACACGAGTGTAACACAAAAGCAAACTATGCTTTTCCATGGATAAAAGCTTTTAACAGAAAGCTCCAAAACATTTGCTCAGCAGCAAAGCATGGCGCATGGGCACAGTGGCCTTCTTCACTTCTGAGGAACGTGACCTTTTCCAGAGGATTGTGCAAGTCTGTATACAAGAAATATGAAAAGCAGATCCTTGGAGAAGCAGCTAACTGCAGAAACAGGCCTGCTGCAGCCAGGAGGGAGGGGTGGGGGGGGAGGCAGGAAAGGAAGAAAAAGAGCATCCACTCTCCTTGAGGCCAAAGAGGGATTGGAGAGGCAGGATGTTGTTACTGGGGAATTTGGCCCTCTGGGACCAGGCAGCAGGAGAATGGTACACCATTTGCTCCTGTCACTGACTCCTCTCTCACAACAAAGACTCCCATGGGACATGCTCCAAAAACAAACGCAATTCCCACCTTACCACTGCTTTTGGGTGTACATCCTTCTGAGGAGCAAGCCTTACCTCCACACAAACATCCTGCAGAGCAGGTCATGCCAGTAGCAACACATGGGAACACCTGCATGGCAGCCGGGGGTCTTACCACACTGGCTCTCTAGAGAGCCTCATACTTTCTCCTTATCCCATAACTGACCATGGCAGTGCAGTACACTGGATTTTGCCATAACAGCTCTAAGTCCCTTTTCTCTGTCAGCTTGTTCAATACATGCCAACAAGTGCTGGTTTGCCATACTATGTTTCTAAATAGCTTTTCCAAATTGTGCCCATCCTTTTCACCCATCATTAAAGTTTTTGGGTGTTCCAGGAGAAGGAAACCCAATTGTGAGAGAAAGCACATAACTGTGCCATGCTGCCTTTGTGACTCAGGCCCCAGCTCCTTTACTCCTCCGGCCACAGGCGTGAACAACAGGCTTTGCTACAACTCTTTCTGCCATGTGTCCATCTGGTTAAACCTTCCTTTGGTCCTTTTCCCTTTTCAAACTGAAATGCCTCCCCACAGAGCTGATGAGACAAGATTTCGGGAAGTGCTGTGTTTCAGCAGCTCTAAACTTAATGCATGAGTAAGGCATGAACCATATGTTCAGAACATATTTAGGAAAATCTGGGGAAAATCCGTCCCTGTGGAAGTGTTCCTTCCCTTGGTGAAACTACTGCAATATACCCGAAGTTGGTTTGAATCCCTCCACGCCTTGAAGCTGAGTACGTCCTCATGGGCACCAGCAGAGGTTGCCATGGTGTCATCAGGCGAGCAATGGTTGTGTGTAGCACACGCCAAGAACTGTGCACGGCTCTTGTTCCTGGTGTGTCACCAGGACATAGGGACCCCAGCCTCAGCTTGTCTGTGGTCCTGCCCAACCTGAGTTGGACCCCAAGACTAAGGAAGTCCCCACGCAGAGGCAGAGGAAGGATCTGCCATGGACAACCCATGTACAAAGGAACAGCAGCCAGCTTTTCTGAGACTGGTGTGGCAGAAGTAAAGAAGAATAACTAAGGTCAGGATCACTCACAGCTTCTCAGCCATGACCCTGACAACCTCTGATAACAGGCCAAACACTCTGAAGCAATGATAACCTTCAGGAGCAACCTGATGAGCTCTTTGGAGACCAAGAGAACGTCTGTCCCTCTCAAATTCAGTGTTTGTCAATGTTCACTCCTTACCTGGGGCAGTTCATTTGGGTTTGGTGCTTTCCAACATGAATTCCAGTGGAAGACCAGAGGAGTAAAATGAAAGGGGAAATGAAACCTTGATATGAAAAGCTTAGAGTGCTGAAGTGGTGGAGGTAAAGTGAGCACACAGGCAGACAAAACACACATGTTACTGACCATGTTTGTGTTAGCCATTCTGCATCAGAGACTGCAGAACCTGCAGCCAGGTCCATAAGATGATCCTTGGATACACCGGACAATGTTATTAGAGTTTATTTTTGCAGATTGAAAATGGGGATGCCCTTATGTCATTTGGTAGCAGCCTTTACAACATTCCTCCTATTTTGTGTACAAAAAATGTTGCCCATGACTGATCACCATATCTCTTTAGGTACTACCTCTTAAAGGCCACCGTGCCCTTACACCACACAAGCTCCTTTTCCTTATCTTTTGTTACTTAGCTACTTAGATTATTATGGAGTCTGAATTTACCTTAAAATCTCTTCCAAAATTTAAAAATTTGTTGTTCCCTTAATGCAAGCAGCTCTGCTTAATGCAAGCAGCTCACAGTGCAATTCTGTCCTCCTTTGGCATCCTCATTTCTAAAAATACACTGAAAAGTTGCAGATACTGAAGTTAAAAATTATATAAATTAGTTCAGGACTGGAAGAGGAGCAGCACAGGGAAAGGTGCAGGAGTTTGATTAGCACACTTAGCAAGGCCAAGTGCTTTGCTGTGGCTCCTTTAGGCAGTGAAGATGCTCCTGGAGTCCTGGAGCCCCTATTACGCTCAAGATAAAAGCACAGGTAAAACTAGCAGATGGAAATTTAAAATGGAAATGTAGCTAAGGAACACCATTTTTAAATAGTGTGGGGGACAACTTTCAGACAAGCTTCCAAGGAATGTGATATCTTCTTCTGATTGAGAGCAGCAAATCTTTAGAAATCTTCTGCAGAGTTAGAAGAACATGCAGATAGAGTGCAATGTCCTACAGTGCAGAGAAAATAGAGGAGTCTGGAGCAAATAGCCTTTTCTTGCTTCAGTCTCAGTGATTAAAAAGTGACTTTTCTGAACATGTGAAAAGAAAATTTGGACCTTCCCATGCTCACTGTGAAGCACTGGGAAAATTCATCTCATAACTCCTTTGATACACTGAAAATCATCAAGTTTTGCACCAGAAAAAAAGGTAGATGATCTCGTAAATGTCAGATACTCATATCTGAATGCCATAGGCAGCCTTGTCTACTCATCTTACTTCTTGTAAGAATTAATAAAACCATTACCTCATCAAGCCTACTCCAGCCAGATGGTTATCTTGCTAAATAGATGGCTTTACACAGTAGATCAGCTTCATGCTGAGACAGAAGTCCAGAACTCTTTTGATCTGTCATCTACAAGATGCTGCAACCACTTTCCCTCTCTTCTAAGATCAGCAGGGCTTTTCCGTTCCGGCAGGTAGTGATGGAAAAGATTGCCAAGAGAAGCAGGCACTTGGTTCATGAATAAAAAGGACATTAGCTACTTTTGCAGCAAAAATTAGTACCTACCAGAACAAATCTATGATTTAGGGCTCCCAGGAGGAGATGTTCTTTTTTTCTTTGTTTTTATAGCACTTTAATGATCATGGGCAAATAAAGTTACAACTATTTTCTGATGCTGCATCTCGGAACTATTATTTATAGCCTGTATAATTCATCTCCAAATCCTGATTTTTTGGCAATGCAAAGCAGTATCTAGGCCTGGAGTTAATGATTATGAGCTAAGCATTTATCTCACTTGGTGCCATGTCGTCTTGTTCTACTTTCAAATATTATTTGCTCTTATGCATGCTGCTCTTCTGCCAAAGCTGGAGACAAATTGCTATTTTTCCAAGAAATAAAGCACTGTAACTCGATTCCAATTAACAGTGTAGGTTTTAAGTGTAATCTTTGTATTGCTCCTTTTCTTTTCCACTCCTATTTATCACTATTGACTGCATGTCATCTGTTACACTCTACCCTTCCAATACTTTTCCTCTTTTCTTATGTCTGAAGATATACTTGAGGTGGAGACATATTGAGCAAAAAGTGAATTTTCAGGCTCTGGTCTGAAAAGACAGGGGCCCCAGAGGTCATATAATTTTTCTAGCATGTTTATGCATGTTCAAGGACTGTCCCACTTACAAATATTTGCTAAGTAGCTTTCTCCTGCACTGTGCCCTGCATTCCCTTTGAATTTGTCCTTATCTTTCATTTTTCATTCTGCATGATAGAGTCCCAGGTTACTGTCAGGAGAGACCTGTTTAATGTTCCCCAGGTGTTGCTGCTTCCTGTGCAATTGAAGATGGCAACAGTGTGCAGGAATACAAAAAACTAAACCAAAACAAACCAAAATGAACCTATTCATTTTATTCTTTATCTGGGGATTGCTTCTTTGCATCTTGTCTTCTCAGTCAGTTAATTGATCCAAAGATCAAAATGGAAGATATTTTTCTCTATGGACTATGTTCCACTCTAAGAGTATATTTCTCTTTAAAGTTAGAATTTGGCCACAAAACATTTCTCATATTGTAAGTTGTAACAGACAAACAACAGACAGTGTATTTTATAATCCACCTGTGTTTACTCTTTAATTTTGATTGAAAATTATAGGTTTTTTAAAACTCAAGACATTTAAATTACTCAGTCTTTTAATATACTGAATATGCAGCAAGAAATGCAGAATATAGGAAGGTAGTACTCCCTGTGAAGATATTTACTTGTAAACCTAGTAAAAACTTAAGCCAATCAGAATATCCTCATGCTCTAACTTCCCTGATCATTTCCATCCAGAAGGGAAACCTCTGCTTGGTTTTCACAAGTAGAGGGACCTTAGCTTATATTCTTTTCATATTTCATTGACCTATTGTTTCTGTAAGATTAATTCTGGATTATAGTCTACTTTTTGTTTTGTCATAGTTTTTTTACTGACCCAATAAAAATATTTTTAACATTTAAAAAATAATTTTTGCTATAATAAATTTTGATTCACCTTAATTTCAACATATTTTACAGACATCAACTAACTGGTATGCCTGTAAGATAAGTCTAGTTTTTTATTTTTCCCTTGGTATTTAGCATTTTGTACAATCTAAACTGAAAACTAGTTTATGGTTTCAGGTTTTTAGTAGCTAATGGTTTTTACACAGATTCACTCACTCCACCAACCTCAAATAAATACTGTCAAAATCTTCTTTGTCAGGGTTTCATTTTGGTTGTCAGGTGGCATGAAACATAAGGAAAAGTATGCTAGTGACTTTATTTGTTATGTAGTCATCTGCAGTATGTACAAATATATTAAAAAGCACACTTAAATTAAGTGTTGTGATTCATAAAAGGGGGAAAAATTCATTCAGAAAATTAAGTAGATGTGTAAGTTCATACATGAATTTGTGAATCCATGGATTTTCAAAATTGGCCAATAAATAGTATGTGCTTTGACCTATTTTAGTAAGAGAGATTCAAAATCTCTCTCTGAGAAATCACAGCAGATAAGACCATTTTACTGAGAGGCTATCTGCTAAGTGATAGTCCCTAAAAACATTTTTTTTCCCTTTTTGATTTCCTCTGAAAAACAACAGTAGGACCAAGGAAATAATGTAAAGTTCATTACACAATTGAGGCACAATATAATCAAGACTAAAAAACACATTATAAAATCTTAGCAAGAATAGCAGAAATAGGCAAATCTCACTGCTATTTATATCTGCCTTTTCAGTTCCTCTTATTCATATTGGTGTGATGATTTCTAAAATAAGAAAATCAGTTGGCCAAAAATTTCAACTTATTCCTACTCTTCAGGATTAAATAAAACCTGAGCAGCTGGCATTCTGCCAGTCGTACTTGGAACTATGCAAGTGTGCATGGCCTTCTTCTTATTAAATAAGCTATGTGGTGAGTCAAGACATTGAAGGCTTCCTTACACCCCAGAAAAGGCATATCTTTCGGAAAGGTGATAGGAAAATTGCCTGTAATGAGAGACCACACTTCAGTCAAACCCACAGCATGTACCTGTGCTGAGGCGCTCCTCTGGGCGCCTTGCAGCCACGCACAGGCAGTCCTGCCTATCAACTTCCAGTCTGCAAAACAATGTTTGAACTAAGAGAGCAGCACGCAAATCACCTAACCTACCAGCCCCTCAACTGCAAGGTGCCTAAGAAAGCAGAATCAAGTCGTAAAGACCCATGCTCTGTGGAGCAAACAAACAACATCTTCTGAAAGCCTCCAGGAGTACCCTGTCTGACAAGGTACAGACTCCTGCCTCTGCCCACTTAGGAGGCAGAGAGCACAGACACTTCGGTGAGACTGCTTCATATGAGGCCTAAAATCTAAGTGCAAGTTAGGTGTCAAAGCCAGACACCCAAGTGAGCCTGGCCAGCCCCAAGCCCAAGAAGTTAGCAGTCTGAAACACCCACCCTTCCAAGAGCATAGGGCCCCACGGCACACCGTGCTCTGGTGGCTGTAGGCAGCATGCTGCGGGGCACGGCCCCTTCACGTCTGGCACTTTTTCTTTAAAGACATTTGGGAGATGTAGAGGTTTCAGAGCCCATTCAAGACTGTGATACCATGATGGGTTTTTGCCTTTTTTTATACCCCTTTTATATACCCTTTTATACAGCTGTTATGTATCCTTAGTACTTTTAGCCCACATACTTGTAATTCCACAAGTCTGATAACTGGCTTAGACCCAAAGTTCCTTAAGCCAAGAGACTGAACATTGTGGAAGCCTCACAATTGGGGGTCAGAAAGCCCCAGACACCAAGGTCCTCTCCAGAACACATTCTGTAAACCAAGATAGGCCCATCCAGGGGGAAGATTCCTCAGGATGGGGGCTTCTCTTGAGCCCCTCATTGGGGAATCTTTGGTAGATATGCCAATGTGCAAGATCTATAACTGTATACACGAATCATCATGTGTGTGCATTTTCGGGGTAAAACCAAGGTAAAACCTTTTTTTTCCCCTCTAACCATGTTTGGTTCTTAATTTTAAGACCAGGAAAAGGCAACACTGTGTCCCAAGAACAGAAGAGCACAGTCATTTTGTGTATGTGAATTCCAGCTGTCCAAGCCTCAAGCTGAAGGTGTATTAGTGTGTCTGTGATGCTATACCGATGGTATGCAGAGTGTCATATTCTGCTTCAAATTGGCTCTAACACTTCTCTGATACATGGGCTGATGAGCTTCCTACGTAGACCCTCTTGCCATTCTCTTTTTTAAAAACCTCCATGTAATGTCATATGATCGTTGCGGTTTCTTTAGGGACAACAGTCTCTGCTCCATGAGGGAGGCTGTGCAACATCTGTCCGTAGCTTGGAAGCTGGCATGGACATGGCAGACAGTGACATCACCCATCCACTCAGACCTAGCACAATGCCAGCTGGTGGATTTCTGCATTTTCTCCCCAGGGGTTCCTTTCCCCCTGCACAGCGCTTCTCCTCTGGTGAGGTGAGGAGAGGCTTCCTCTGGAAGCCACAGCCCAAGGCAAGAGACAACAACTGCACTGACAGCACAGAACAGACCGTGTGGGTATCACTGCTGCATTTTAGCCAGCTCATATTCACCACAGAATTTAGGTCTGAGGACAGCAACCATTCCTTGTGCCTGAAGCTGCACAGGGTATGCAGGAGGACACAGGAGTGTGGCCAATACTGTTAGTGTGGCCATCTGTTAGGATCTCCTACTTTCATGGAATATGCTGGAACCTCCCTCTTGACCTCCTGGTAATTTAATTTAAATTGACAACTAGTTCAAAAGTCATCAGAGTGACTGACAGAGGCTGAGGCTGCATAAAAAATGAGACATGAAAATGAGGAATGAAACAAAGAGAGAAGAGGAGAAAGGTTTTTCTAGGATATTATAGATGAAATACATGTAGCATATAGTAACCATCCAATTAAGCAACATGGGTGAACATCAGTCATCTGGCAGTAAACGGATTCTGACTTCTATAATGCAGAAAAAATGCTTAGAAATACTGAAAAACTAAAGCATACCCTAAAAAAAATCACATTTAACATCAGCTCTGAGACAATAAAATGGAGAAAACAATACTGTGGTATGAGGCAAAAAAAAGAAAGGCAAACATACTTCTCTTTGGAAAATAAATTTGGGCTGCTCCTGAAGTCTCTTTCCATTTCACAGATCCAGAAATGAGCAGAAGGAAAAATATGCACAGTCTGAGAGAACATTTATTTTAAATAATGCCTGTCTATTTGCTGGGACACCAGAGAATTGAATAGCTAAATACTGTGTACCAGTCAAAAAAAGGAAATTACAAGTAAGCCAAAGTTACATTGGGGAGCAACTACGTCTATAAACAACAATAAAAACAACGACCTGTAATACCAAAAATAGAGTTTATTTTGTTTTACCTTCTGACCCCAATTAGGAAAGCAGTTCTGTTTCCTATCTGCTTAGTTAGCCCCACCTAAATTTAGCGCCACATAAATAGGTGACAGATCAAGCTGCAACCATTATACCATTGTCTGGGAAGGATTATTGTCACTATAATCTGCAGAAAAAAATGTAATAAAATTAATACTGAGAAATGGAGATGAGGTTTTCAAAAATAAGCATAATTATTTGTATGCTCTTTGTCAGCAGACATTTTCCTGTGCAACTGATCAGCTTCCCTAAGCATGTACAAACCAAACCCCATAACACACTTGTCTACTGTCTCCACTCTGCACTTCCTCCCCCCAACTCTCTCCAGGATATGGCTTAAATTGCCAAGAACAGCTCACAGTAAAGACAGAACATGATTAACTTGTTTTCCAAGGAGTGAAGACATCAGTGTACCTGGCAAATTCATGACCCTATTCCACAGCTTTTGGTTTGAAACTCTCTATGATGGTCACAGAAGAAAGACAGCACTGCTATCTCACTCCAGCACAGTGTCTGAGTTTTCTCTCTCTTGTGCCAATAGACTCTGTCTAACATATCCTCCCACTTTCTTCTGTTTCTCCCCCAGATGGTATGAAAACCTGCAAGACGGTCTAAAATCTCAAGAACACAGTGGTTTATGTCAATGTACATGTCCTATTCTATGTTCAGGTAACACTCTACGTAAATTGTTTCAGTATGTTCTTCGGGAAAGTATTTCATCCTTAACTTTCTGTTTATTTTCTTTCTTAAAAAACAAACATAAATCATCTGCTGCAAGGATACCATGACCTAGGGTTTTCTTCATCTTCACCTTTTTATGGCTGATGTGGATCATTACTCGTGGTAATGAGGTTAAAAAAAAATCAGTTTCTGAGCCAATACTACATCTGACATGGTAGCCTTTAGGGGTTTTTACACATTTCTGCCAAAATTATCTTTGATTATTTGACATTTATCTAGAACTTGGCCACTTAATATCACTATTGCTAAAGAAAGATCAAGGAGTACTGTCTCATTATTTTATCTCTGTTGTTACCTCCCCAGAATCAATACAATCTGCCATTTCCCTCCAGAAAGAATCACATTGCAAAGGTTTCCATCATAGTGTAAAGAGCAACTTGAAACTGTGTGTTCTTCATCTAAGTACTCCGGGCAAGACAAGGAGTACTATGAGGTATGTCTGTATAAACATATCTTCTATTCTGTGTCATCACCTATGTGTGTGAGTTGAAACAAAATCATATCACTCTTCAGTTCCCCAACTAGGTGGAATAAAGCATAACCACAAGGTCAGGTTCTTAACTGGTATAAACCACCACCACTCTGTTGTCTCCCATGTTTTCCCATCATCCCCATCCTATGCTGCTTTAGTCCAGAGGAAGAAATCTATAAAGTGTCTACTACCAATTGCAGAAGCCCTATATTCCTTTCTCATTGATGCCCCTTCTGTAGGATTTCTCATTCCCTTCCACCCAAAACTTCTGTTTTGACCACATACAGAAGGCTTTCTTTCAGGATGAGACAGAATTAAAGAGAAAGAGAGATGCCTGCATGCATGTAATTAATTGAAACCTCCAAAAGAAGGTCTGGTGGTTTGCTGTGTTCCACAACATACAATTAGCATTAATAAGAAAGAGAAAATAAATTGGAGGACAACTTATTCAGACTAACTGATTATCCAGTGGAATGTGAACTTATTAAACATATTTAGTGTAAGATAAGATGGAATTTTCTAACAGCAAGGTGGCTTGCCTATGGAACAATTTTTCAAAGACTGATGTAGATTCTTTATCACTTGAGGTCTTTAAAACTGGGCATTCTTCTCAGGGTCATGCTCTAGCCAAGCACAAACTGCATCATGCAAAAAGCACTTTCCAGTTATCTATGTTGGATGTCTGTGAGCGTTCCGGCCTGAAGGTCAGTCGTGGTTCCATCTAGATTAAGGTCTAGATGGGAGACTGCGGTAGAGTACCCCGAAACCGATTCAGTGCCAATAAAGACTTATAGCAATAGACACTCTGACCCAAAGAGTGAATGAAATATATCCAAGTCCATGAGATAGTTAAGATGCATGGAAAGGCTCTTTTGGAAGTCTGTAAGTTTTGGATAACAGTCCTAGAGGGTGGGTGCAGTGCAGACAGCTTGCAGTGACCAGGCATATCACTTCCAGCAAGTATTAGGTGACACTGCCCTCAGACGGTCAAGGCGGAGTAGGTAGATACTTCTTAATTCTAAACATAAACTTAACAACTGGCTATATACATTTTAAGTAATACACTACAAACAAATCTCCATCACAATGAACCCTTGAGAAAATGGTCATTTCTTTGTCTACAGCTATCAATAGCCTGGAGTGAGAATATTCCAGAGAACAATGTGCGCTACAGAATAGACCTCCTGCTGCCAAGGGAGAACAGGAAGAAATTAATAGGAAAAATCCTTCTCAATATAAAACCTTTGTACCATAGCTAAATTTGTTTAGAAAGTTAACGTTAGGGAAATTAAATGGGCACTGCAAAATTCTCCATTAGCTGAAAGAATATGATATTAACATGAAATATAGAATATACTTACATTTTTAAGTCATCTTGTATGCCCAGGTTATGACAATGCTCTACACAGTGTGAAACTGGAGATGCTGTAATCGGTTATACCACATCTCAACAAGAATGAGGGGCACTGGGTAAGCAATTTAAACAGGCAGGACTACAGGAGGAGATTCAGGTTCCTTCTTCAGATTAGGTATTTACAAGTTTTCTGTATTGTCGTATCATCCCAGTAACGCAGCCCTTCTGAGGTGCAGCAGCTCAGGCATCTCTTCTCTGGCTGTCCTGACAGGTACAGTCTTGTAGTCAGGCTCCTGCAACCACCCTGAGGAAGGCTGGGAGCACTGGCTGCAGGATAAAGAGGAGTTCTCATCACTGCAGCTCAGCCACTGACAATACTGTCAGTACAGCAGCACCTGACCACAGGATGTACCATGACACTGATCCTCTTCCAGCTCCTAACAGGCACGCTTGCCAGTCCATGTGTCCCCAACCCCTGCTCTCACCAAAGGAGCTGGCTGGAACCCCTTCCTTACCCTCAGCGGCTGAAATGCTGTCCTGGGCTGTGGGATATGGGCAGACCCCAGGTCCAGGTCTCCAGGGACATCAGGACTGTGAACACTCTCCTAGGACTTTTGTGGTGTGACACCAACATCTGGACCAAACAATTGAAGTCAGCAGTGTGACACCATTCTCTCCAAGCAGAGACTCAGGCTGCAATTCATCTGAGCTAATCTATGCTTGTGCTTCACAGCATAACGGATTACATTCCTGGGAGTCCCACTCGCCTCCTCTGGTCATGCATGAGCTGCAAGTGAGACGCACAGACAGGGGCATCTGCACTGGGGTGTCCAAGTTTGGGAAACCATAGACAGATAAGAAGTTGCCAACTCTCTTAATTCAGTTTAGTACAAACTTGAGTTAGAAAGATAATTCACATTTTTTAAGATAGGAGGAAGAAACTCCTTCACACACATAAAAATTCAAAGAGACTCTTCTGAGGTGATTAGTCTGGAGGGGGAGAGGTCAGAAACCAGCTCAGAGGGCACATCTTGCTATGGCAAGGAACTGCCATTTTCCCTTCCTTTTTGGTAAAGTTGCTACCTTCCTGCTTGCTCGGGCTAAGCCAAAAAAGACGTTTCTGTCCAATATTCTAAATTTCTATGGAAGGTTTTAATACAAACTCAAGGAGAACCAAGTTCTAAAATCCTTTTCATGTATCTTCTGAGACAACAAGTAAATAAAATCTCATCTTGTAGTTAAGCGTATTAATGGTGGAAAACATGGTTGATGGCAGGAAAAACGTGCCTCTGTCAAATGCTCTGTATAAGATCATTCTCATAATCAAAAGAAATCCTATTCCACTAGATAACAGGCTTAGCTAGCCAGTGATTTTACTACCTCAGACAAAAGTCTCTGAATTCAAAGATGAAAAGTGCCAGAGATTTCAAAATGTTTGAATTGCATGTAGCAGAAAGTACTTAGGTGTAAAAAAAATCAAACCAACCAACTTTCTCTCTTGGATTTTTT